>JAFVLL020023345.1:0-14770 GCA_021397915.2 Tor tambroides | reverse complement strand
GTCAGCCATTCTAGCATTACCATTGTCTTAATGGTGAGATTGTAGTAACTGTCCCAGAAATCACTTTGTATAAGGTCATGATACTTCTCACTTTCATATAGCAAATTTTGTTGAAGCGTTTCCCTTTCTTCTGAAGTGGGGAGACCCAACAGAAATAATATGCTCACGGTCTTGTCCCCAACTAACCTCTCTGATCCCCAAGTTGAACGAACGGCGTCCCGAGCAGCTGTATTGCTTGGAGCTACTGGTACCATTAACACCACGAAAGGGTTTTCCTTCTGGCACTTCTCTGGCTCACTGAAAACTAAATTATACTTGCGTGGGTATGCCACACAGTATGGTTCAGGAGGCTTCCACGGTTCCACAGAAGTCACTGTTAGCACTGTATTCAGCGAATCGTTGACCATTTTAATGGTAAATTTCTCTTGAAGAAATAATCCAACTGTTACAGCCCAGGATTCTGAGAGTTCATAGGGGACAATGTAGTAGCACAGGAACAGGACCAGGAAAATGGTGAATATAAAAAAAGAACGAAGAGATCTGTATCCACGACTTGATTGGCCATGACTAAAAAGAGAAAAAATGTTTGACCTATCTTTTGGCATGTTGTGTATTGATGCATTCATCTAAATAAACTTTTGTTATCATTAAAGGGTTACTCCACCCCAAAATGAAAATGTTGTCATTAATCACTTACCCCCATGTCGTTCCAAACCCGTAAAAGCTTCGTTCGTCTTCGGAACACAATTTAAGATATTTTGGATGAAAACCGGGAGGCTTGTGACTGTCCCATTGACTGCCAAACAATTAACACTGTCAAGGCACAGAAAAGTATAAAAAACATAGTCAGAATAGTCCATCTGCCATCATTGGTTCAACCGTAACGTTATGAAGCTACAAGAATAATTTTTGTACACAAAGAAAAAAAAAGACTTTACTCAACAATTCGTATCCTCTCTGTCTCTCTGTGTCAGTGTAGCGCCATTTTGGAGAATATCCGCTGGATGCAAAGTGCGTATGCTGTTCTGTGTCAGCCACACTACAAGGATATGCTGTTTTCGTTCAAATCAAAACATAAACAAACGTAGAAGACGTATCCGTGAGGTGCTGCTTACACGGAACAGTGTACGCAGTTTGCGTCCAGCAGATATTCTCCAAAATGACGCTACGCTGACACAGAAGAGACGAATTGTTGAATAAAGTCGTTATTGTTTTTTCTTTGCGTATAAAAATTATTCTCGTAGCTTCATAATGTTACGGTTGAACCACTGATAGCAGATGGACTATTCTGACAATGTTTTTTATACTTTTCTGTGCCTTGACAGTGTTAATTGTTTGGCAGTCAATGGCACAGTCACAAGCCTCCCGGTTTTCATCTAAAATATCTTAAATTGTGTTCCGAAGACAAACGAAGCTTTTACAGGTTTGGAACGACATGGGGGTAAGTGATTAATGACAACATTTTCATTTTGGGGTGGAGTAACCCTTTAATACACACAGTGATGCTGTACAATGTATATATGATAAGGTACTACAGTTAATAAAAGCATCAAAAATCTTCAGTTATATTTAATATTTTGCAACTCATGCACAAGGTTGGTAGAAACTGGTCTTATCTAAATCTATACACTCTTAAAAATAAAGATGCTTCAAAAGGTTCTTCACAGCGATGCCATAGAAGAACCATTTTTGCCACATTTAGTCAAAGGTTATTTAAAGAACCATCTCTTTCTTACCTTTTTATAATGTGAAGAACCTTCTTTCACCACAAAAAAACTTTTGTGAAACAGAAAGGTTCTTCAAATGTTAAAGGTTCTTTATGGAACCATTTAGAAAAAAAGGTTCTTCTATGGCATCATGAAGCACCTTTATTTTATAAGAGTGTACGCCACTTCTAAAAAGATTTTACAAATTGAATCATTGTTAAATGTAAGGTCCATTTCCTACAATGTGGGTAGTAACTTAAATGAAAATATGTTATGTCTTTATAATTTAACATACAAATTAAAACAGAAGCATTGGTGCTTTACCTTTGTTTTTCACAGTCTTCCACCATTCTTCCTCTGTTTGTAGAATTTCATACGCATTATCAAGCACTACCATGGCATGGCACCGGGCACGGTGAGTGTGAAGTACATAGTGAGACAAACCTTCCTCTTTTTTTTTTGCGTAACTAGTTCCGCCCCCCTACCACATCAGAGATAAGAAGGAAACAACAGTGTCTACTATGATATATGTCACAAACATTAGTGAAGATCATCTGAATTATACAAAGCCAGTCACTTAGAAACTAACATATGATTTTCCAAAACATTAGTATAGTAATGAAAGATAATGAGGTCATGTTAAGAGATCATGAAAGCAGAATAAATTGTACTGACTAGTGCTGCTACAGTATGTGTATGAACATGTTAAAAACACAGTGTCTCTCTCCAGGGGTTGGTTGTAATTATTTTTGTCATATGCGACTGAGGACAACACCATGGTTACAATAAAAACTTTATCATCTCACGGTATTGTACTGTGGTTATCAAAGGTAAAACACAAATCTGCTAATCTGCTGTTAGTGTGTCAAAAGACACCTATATTCATGTGTTTACATATTTTATCATAGATCATATTACTGTAGCTTATCATACAGGTCTAAGAGGGTTAAATGCTGCATGAGTGACTCACAAATCTTTTGGCACAAAACCTTTGAACAAATACATAACCTAGGTGAAAAGGAAAAATGAGAGAAATAAAGGAAAGGTAAAGCTAAATAAAAAACATTTGAAAGTGTAGAAGCATTTCTAGCCTTTCAAGTACTGGGAAAAAGTGTCCCCATATTATGATGCTGTTTTGAATATGTAAATTTTCATTAACTTGAGTACAAAGTGTGCTGCTCATAACTGACACATGAATGATAAAAGACATTTGTGAGTTTTGTGTCACACAATAGACCAAAAATAAATAAATTTAAAAAACTGCAATTTGTCAACAGTGAGGAAATCAAAACTATTCAGCAGCCTGATCGAGGTAGTCTAACTATCATTAGCAAGTTTAGCTATTATTTAAGTCAAAATTGGTCAGTGATGTTGAAAAAAAAAAAAAGTCAAGTCACATGATAATCAGTGGTGGCTGGTGGAACATTTTCCATGTAGGGTTGTGCCACAACAGTTTTAGCAAACATTCATTTATTTAATGCTAAACAGATAAAGAAAAGGTTTAAGAAAAAGACATTTAAGAAAAACATTTTAGATAAACATAATTGTTAATAGTTCAGGATAAAATCTAAGAATGATTCTCACAAAACAAAGCTTTTTTTCAAGGTAAATAAAAAAAAAAACTCAAGTCACAATTTCTGTACAGGGTGCAACAGCAAAAGTCAAGCTGCAATAACACGAGATGCCAACAGACACTTCAGAGGGACATACAGCATATACACTATTTTGCACATATCATATCATATATCATATTACATCATATCATATCATGAAGCAGACATCAATTTTTATAATTTTTTAATAATATAATTATTATTTTGAGTGTGGTTCGGCGAGGGTGGCTCCCTATCGCCCTCTATTGGCCAGCTGTCACTGACGATGACAAACATATTCGAGTAATGAATATGCATGTTATTATGTGGCTTAACAAAGCAACATGCTTCATTGTACAATCAAAGAAAAGTCTAAACATACTCGTGTGCTCTAATGTCTTTGAATATTCTCGAAAAAAAAAAAAAATATATATATATATATATATATATATATATATATATATATATATATAAATTCCTTTAATGTTCGAAAACCTACTGTAAGCATTGTGATTTACTACTACATACAAAAATATTCACATTCATGAAACCACATTGTAGTTTCTTTCTTTTTTCTTTCATTATTGTACCAGTAGCTTTAAGTATGCCTAAAAAGATGTTAATTTGCTGAAACAAAAATAGTTCTTGAAGTAGATATAAACCTTTATTATGTTTTTTCTCCAAAGAAATATTGCATATAATAGGTACCAATTATTTGGCTTATCAGATTCTTGAACTGCTTGAGCTTGTGTTTTCAGAAATATGGATTAATAACCACAAATACCGAAAGGTTGAAGGTAACTGCAATTAAAAGGCTGTGACTTATTCATGGATGTGGTGTGGCCTGAATGAATAATTTCAATCACAATATAAATGTATAACATGGAACAATAATTACAAATACAGATGCATTTTTATGTTTAAGGGTAAAGGAACACATCACATGCAAAATCTCAGTAATTTTAACGACACAGATAATTATTTTATTGATTTGTCACAGAAATCACATTCCAACAGATTCAAAATCACATGTAGAAAATAAGAAAACCAACAAAGTATGAAGAAATATGCAAATAATAGATCAGATGTCATTGCAGCATGCAGGTGGCTGACTGGCAGTTGTGCCATTGCCCTTGCTTTGACTATTACTGTTATTGCTGGCCCAAGAAAAAGATTGTCTCTCCAGTACTCTCTGGGCATCCTCTTTAGCATCCAAGGCGGCCGCTCGCTCTTCTTTACAAATCATTTCATGTTCACGCTTCAGCTCGTGGTATGAACGAGAAAACACATGGAAGATAGATGTAGCTGGAAAAGCCATGATAAGAATACCACTCAGTATGCTGCTAAAGGCAACAACCTGGCCAGGTATACTGTGTGGTACCATGTCACCGTAGCCAACTGTTGTCATGGATATGATAGCCCACCAATAGGAAGTAGGAATGCTGCTAAAGCTGTGGGGCCCAGTGGGCTTGTCCTTTGTGAATTCTTTCTCTGCCAAATGTACGAGAGGTGAGAATAGAGCTACAGCCACGCAGAGGAAGAGAAGCAGGAGTCCAAATTCTCGCATACTCCGTTGTATCGTAAGACCCAGTGTCTGAAGGCCCAGTGAGTGTCGTGCCAGTCGCATCACATACAGGATTCGTAGGGCGCGCATGACTCGCAGAATTAAACCCAGCTTATCTAAATATCCACGACCAGCGCTACCATTAAGCTCGGCTTCTTCGGATTCATCTTCGCTATCAACAACCAAAGAAATGTAGTATGGTAGAATGGCTATGACATCTATGATATTAAGTGGATTTCGAACAAACTGCAGTTTGCTTTGAGCCTGCAGGAAGCGCAACAAAAACTCCATGGAGAACCAGGCCACGCACACCGTTTCCACTATGAATATGTTGTGACATTTTTCTGAGCATTCACCCTGTAAAAGCACAATAAGGAGAAATCAGGTGAATGTTGAGATTAAACATCACTTATTAAAGCATGGTCTACAAAATCTGTAAAAAAAAACAAAAACAAAAAAAACAATGTAGCTATTGACATTGACATTTTTGCTTTATTAAAGGAAATATGTAATGAAAGACAGATTCAAAATTGAAAGCGGGGTGCAGTTACTGAGATAAAGTGAAGTAGTATTTGGCTGGTCATGTGACATCTCACACTGCCAGTCCTAATGAGGCAGCTAGATGACATTGCCAGAGTTCTCTGTGTGACAGCTCACATTTGATGGTTTTTCATTTCTTCTTAGTTTTTTTTTTCTTATTAGTTATGTAGATTTGTTGTTAAATTAATGTTAATTACTTTATTGTTGTGCCATAAAGTATGTGTTACCATGATAGCATTTTGTATTTTCATGATGATACGGTGCACCTACTACAGTATATATTTGTATTTACCTCAGCTTATTCTCTTTGTGTTTTAAAGGTGGTTGTCAGTATACCATAAAGGTAAAAACTGATTTTAGAAATTTGGTATATTAACATTATTTCAATTAATACATTTTTAATGAAGTTTTTACTGTTAAATCTGTAAAACTTAAAATGTTGCTTCCATACGTTTTACAGTAAAGTTTTTTATAATACAGCTTTTATAAGGCTATTGTAAGTCTATTTTTAAGTGCACAAACCATTTTGTACCTTTCTAGTTATTTGAATTAAAACTTTATTGAGAGAAAAATGAGTGCACCTTTAATCCTTTTGAATTCTGGCCCTGGGGACCCACTGCTCTGCCCATTTTGTAGGTCTTCCTCATTTAACACAACTGATTCAGATCATCAGCTTCTTAGGAGAGAGCTCAATGAACTGAACTGAGTTTGTCAGATAAGGGAGACATACAACATATGCAGAGGGTGGGTGTCCAGGACCAGAGCTGAAACTGATTTAAACAAACTGTAATTTTCAGAACTCAAAATTCAATAAAGCTTTGGCTATGCAACTCTATGCAACGTTATATTTTTAATAAACATCATGATTATTATGTATTTTTATTAATTAATTAATTTATTTATTTATTGGCTCCCCAGCTCCCCTGTCTGTTCTGGCTGCTGGATCCCTTCTTCCCCATCACCACTCTCCAGACTCTTGCCAAACTGCCCTCCTGGCTCCCCTCTTCTTCCTGTTCCATTCATCCAGCTCCTCTTTGGGTCTTCTATCTGCCTGCCAGTCCCAAAGGATTCCAGCCATCACTGCCTGGTTCCTGCCTCCACTCTCTAGGTTTCACTCTCTCTGTCCCCTGCCATTGCCATTTTATGTTCCCTGCTGTTCAATGCTGGCCTCACCTATCTTGTAGCTCCAGCACGCCTAATTGGGCTAATGCAAAACAACCACATACTTGGCTGGGATCTCTCCTGACTACCCTCCTGACTGTGGCCTCCCTATTTCTCTCTGCAATCCTGTTTTTGTGTGCTTTCAGTATATCACTGTTATCCCAGTTCAATCTGGCCAGCATGGAATTAGCAGGGTTTGAGCAGATCCGGGCTACCATCGTCTGCTCCTGTTCGTTCCCAAGTGACTCCGGAACCCATAGTGCCAACACCACCTCCTTATAATGGGGTTCCTAAGTCATGTCAACCATTCCTCTTCCAATGTGCCATCACATTTGCCCTGCAACCCTCGACCTTTGCTACCAAAGCAGCGAAAGTGGAATTCGTCATTACTCATTGGGAGAGCCAGATAGTGGGCAACTACCATCTGGGAGAAGCAAGCACCTTACTGTGTCACATTCAAGCTGTTTCTTCAGGAAATGATCAAGATGTTTAAAACACCTGGTTGCTGGCTTGAAATGAAGCAGCTTTATGTTTTCAGGGAGATTGCCATCCATGACCTGCCAACTTTGTTTGATGGCCTGGTGGAGCTGACATGCAGAAACTGACACTGTCAACGTGTCATGGCCCACTCTTCTTGGCAAAATCCAAAGCCTATTTCCAAAATGTCCTATTTCCAAAGCAGCGGCTGTTCATGCAGACTGGGTATTTAAATATGTAATCTAATAAGTCTGAATGAAAACTCACTCGTAAATCTGGGGGTTCGAACATTCCAATACACAGAGCAAATTGCGCATGTGATTGGACAGAAAGCGAGGCTTTGTTTGTTCTTATTCACATGACTCTGTGAAACTATTACATGCCCTGATACGGGGCTCCACTGAACATCGCTGCAGCACTCTCAATATGTGCCTCGAAGCTTCAGTGTCATAGGTAACATCTCAGAGACATAATCGATTTGTCTTTGTGTACATTGATTCCCCATCTTTGCAAGTAAACACTCAACATGTCTGACAGGTGCTGCAGAGGCTACTTGAAAACCAACTTTATGTCAAAGCGCAGAAGTGCTTATTTCAAGCTGACTATGGCGAGGGCTGTCTCAGAGTGGCCAGTCTCTGACTCTCATAGAGCTCTGCAGCGGTTCCTGGTGTTCCATTTTTTATTGCTGTTCCATTAGGCATTATAGTCAGACCATTGCCCCCTTAACTGCTCTAACAAGTACCTTTTAGGTGGTCAGAGCAGGCACAGGAGGCTTTTTATGAAAATGTTTCACATCTACACTTGTCTTGTCTGTTCCAGACCCTGATCTGCAGTTCATTATGGAGATTGATGCTTCAGAGGTCAGAGTTGGGGTGGTCCTTTCTTTATTATCCCCTCATCATGGGATGGTGCACCCATGCACATATTTCTCTCACCACCTGAGCCTAGCGGAACAAAATTATGATGTCGGTAACTAGGAGCTGCTCACAGTTAGGCAGGTTTTGGATGAGTAGCAATAACAGCTGGAAGGGGCAGTGGAGCCTTTCTTGGTTTGCCAATCGCCACCCACCCCTGGTCCCATATTGTCACTGGGCAATTCCATGGTTTGGATGATTGTGGACAATTTTTCAAAGGTGGCTCATTTAATTTCTCTTCCCAAATTGCCCTCAGCTAAAAAAAAACTGCTCAGGTGGTAGTCGATCATGTCTTTAAGATTCATAGCTTCCTAAAGGTGTGGTCTCTGATAGTTTTTTTTCCCATTTTCCCTCTCCCCAGTTTTTTTTTTTTTCTATTTTTCAGTGCTACTGCAATTCTGACATCATGATTCAATCCTCAGACCAACAAGCAGTCTGAGCAAGCTAACCAGGAATTGGAGCAAATGTTTGCTGTCTGGCATCCCACAATCCCACTTCCTGAAGCCATCAGCTCACCTGGGCAGAGTATGCCCACAATACGATCCCTGTGGCAGCCACTGGTATGCCCCCCTTTCCAAATTCTGTTGGTCATCAGCCACATCTTTTTGCTTCTCAGGAACCTGAGGCACATGTTCCCTTCACCCAGGCCTTTGTCCAGTGGTGCAGACTCAAATGAGAAAGAGCCAGTAAGGTGCTTTTCCAAGCGGGAAATATGACAAGGCTTATCCCAAGTATGTCTGTGGGCAGAGGGTATGGCTTTCCACTAAGGACCTGTCCCTTAAGGTGCTGGCACGCAAGCTGGAACACAGGTTCTTAGGGCTATATCACATTACCAAAGTCTATGGTCCAATGGAAGTGCATCTCTCATGTATCGGCTTACATGTGTTTCGTGTCAAGCCTGTAATTTCTTCCCCTTTGAACCTATGTCTTCTCCTTCCCTCCCTCCCCCTTATCCTGTTGTGCTAACGAGGCTGCTGGACACCAGGAGGCTTGGTAGGGGATACTATTACCTTTTGGAGGGTGCTGTCTCAGGACATCTTGGACTACTCCTTTTCCATCCCAGGAGCACACAGAGTTGCTCCGGGTGGGGGCGGGGGTGCTCACTTTCAGGGCGCTGGTCTGATTAGCTCAGGGTTTGTTTGTGTTTCATCTTTTGTTTGTCTGGTGTTTGTGTTTGTCATCCCATCTGCTCTATTGTCTATTGTTACCCTGCACCTCTTTTTACCTTGTTATCTCACCATGGCTTGCTTTTGCTCCCTAGCACCCCCATCTGTTCTGGATGCCAGATTCCTTCCTCCTCTTCACCACTGTCCAGTCTCTTGCTGCTCTGCCCTCTCGGCTTCCCTCTACTTCCTGTTCCATCCATCCGGCTCCTCTTCAGACCTCTTATCTGCCCGCCAGCCCCAGGACTCCAGCCAGGACTGCCAAGCTCCAGGTTTCACTCTCTTTCTCCCCTGCCATCACTATTCTATGTTCCCTGATGTTCATTGCTGGCCTCGCCTATCTTGTTGTCCTTGGACTGTACTCATCTCCCACCAGTGTTGCTGTTTGGTTCTGCTCTTCAGTTCACTCTGGATTCCCTTCTCTGCCCCCCACCCCGCCCCCCATTGGGCTGAAATTGAACAACCACAAGGTTGGCTGGAATCTCTCCTGACTCCCCTCCTAACTGAGGCCTCCCAATTTCTCCCTACATATTTGTGTGCTTTTGGAATTTAATAAATAACTTTTATCTCCATAAATTATTATAATTATGATTTGTAAATTATAATATAATTATTTGGAACATTGTCCTTTTGTTGAAACTACTGAAAAAATGGTTCATTCTTAAATTATGGAATTATCGGCTTTACTGTATGTCACAAGGATGAATAAACTGAAAATAAGATATTCCACACACAAATAACACAAATACATAAAAGTATTAAATGTAATGGTCACGTAAAGCTGAATTGTGGTGAGAAGAAATACAAAAAAGTGATTGTGACCCCATTAATTCCTTATATTTTTGCATTCTTCTGCCATTTGGTGTACACTCTGAAAAATAAAGGTTTTTGATGGCATCTGTGCTTCCATGAAGAACTTTTAACATCCATGAAACCTTTCCACTGCACAAAAGGTTCTTTATAGTGGAAAGAGGTTCTTTAAGTTATGTTCTTCACACTAGGAAGAAATGGTTCTTTTTTAGAACTGTTCACCAAAAGGTTCTTTGGGGAACCCCACATGGTTCTTTTATGGCATCAACCTTTATTTTTAAAGGGTGTAGAATATACATCATGGTATACTATAGAGTGCCCTCAGAAGACAGTATATATAAAAATAGTGAATTTGTGCACTAACCCTGTTATCGTGATCAGGCATGGTGCTAATACACAAGCTGATAACTGTCACAGCAATCATGACCACCGAGAAACATGCAAAGATTTTCCCAAGCCAGCCAGAATGAGGGTTTTCCACTATTTCTTGCAGCTGGCTCATGAACCAGATGTAGCCCTTCTCTTGTGCTAGAGGCTTCTGTATGGGTAACCTTTTCTTCCTCCTCTCTTCCTCCTTCCTTTTCTTCTCTCCTACTTCCTCCACACAGGACAACAACTTTCGCCGACAGCAGCGTTCCATGTGAACAGGGTCTATGCCCCAATAGTTGAGCTCGTCAGACAGTGACACAGCACACACCTGCCGCAGCAACCTCAGTTTACCTGCAGCCATGAAGTTTAAGATAACCCGGAAGGCCATCGAGCTGCGGTCAAAAAAGAACTCTCGCCGGGCCTCATCGTAATCATCACAAAGCTGGGCGATATCATCCGGGCTGCTGCAGTGACACAGCTGTCCCAAACGAGTGAGGGGGAATTCCTCCAGTGTGCTCCAAGGAAATGTGTAGCAATCTCCTCCAACATTGATGAGGGCTAGTTTACTGTGGTCAACATCTCTGAAGGCCGCAATGTTGTGTAGTTGCTGGGCCCGTTGAAAGTACACACCTTTGATGGTTTCAGTCTCTGGAATTTCAGAGAAAAACAGGTCAAGGCTGCTGTCGTCTGTGCTGAGTGAGAGACTACTAAAATCATGATTGGCATTGCTGATGATGGGCATGGTGGCATTTGGGGATGTCAATGATTTGAATGTTGTAGCTTAAGCAGGAAGCAAAGCACTGGAGCTGGCAGAGATAGTGAAGAAAAAGAGTATTATTTTATTGAAACATCAGCATCACCAATATCAACATATATGTAATGCACATTTTCTTTCAAGTAATTGTTCAGTGTATTTGTTTTATCTTGTTTGAGACCAGCTAATGATGTTTCTGTGAAACTGTGTGCAAATACATGCATTCATGTTTACAAGAGTAACGAAAGAAAATTATATTTTTGTATAAACATAAATAAATAAAATCAAGTACATTTTACAAGAAAAATTTCATGTTTAATTGAATGTGTTACTTGTGAAATTTACGAGCAATTTCAAATTGTTTTAAAGTAAATCCTACACCAATTTAGATCACATAAAAATTCTTTCCCCCAAAATATTTAGTAGTTATATAAAAAGAACACTTTCTTTTTGTTATACACTTTCAAAAAATGATATACCTCTATCATATAGTGATTATATCAGATGGTAATGTCATAGTACTTTGATACTCTAATGTACTTCATAAAAACAAAACAAAACAAAAAAAGTGAAATACTGTACACTATAAAAAGTGAAAATGGACAGTTGTTAGCTTAAGGAGGAGCTACAGTATTTCGACCTGTGTTTTTAAATAGTGAGGGATGTGATTTGACCCTTAGAAATGACTTTAGTCAGTTGATTCAGCTGTTCCCAGTTATTTACAGTAAGTAAACCTTCTATTTATCTAATACTGTTAAGGTTAAATAACGTTTTTAAATAAGGTTAAATCTGACACCATGACATCAAAAATTATGCTCACTCACTGGTATTTTTCCATTTAAGAGACATCGAATGGGTAGTGCCTCTATTAAAACGCTGTTTGTCTCTTTTAACAGTACACTGGGACCTCCATTCCTCTATCAAAAATGTGATTGGCTCTTAAACGCTAGGTAGGACTACAGCTGCCATATTATGTGTTATTATTTAACACATTCATATGAATGGGAGGCCCACCTCTTAATCTTAAATTCTTTATTTTGTGCAACCTTTAAAATAAAATCTTTTCATTTAGATGTTACCAAATTAAGCACATTTACCAGATAAAACATTTTTGCAGTGTACCATGATACTCTGTGCTTTTTTGTTAGTAGCCTGTTTAATAGCCTACTTCTAAACTTAATAAGATACATACTTCATCAACACATTCACTACAACATTAAATAACATTTGCCACAATATTCACTGTCTGTCATTAAAAAGCATTTCATACAATAAAATCAAAAGTTTCACCACTTACCTGCTTAAAATGTTAAGGATTCTGTCATCCAATAATGGAACAATGTAAACGTAATCTGTCATAAGATTATTAAAACATTTTAATTTAGGAAGGTGTATGAACCAAGTTTTAAAAAGTGATAAGTTCCTCGTCCCATCTTGCAAGTAAGTTTATTGCAGTTGAATGTTGCCATGAGCTCTTCATGTGTGTCTCTTAGTGTACGTCTAGTCATATGGACAGGAATAATCTGCCTGTCTCATAAAGATCACCCTGAATCCTAACACAAGCGCCTGGGAAAAAAAGGTTGAGTGAAAAAAATACTCTCGGGAATAAAACCGATTATCTAACACCGGTGTCCTCCGAAAACCCACTGTTGTTTATCTCTCTGCTTTTCAGATATTAAACACCAGCGGCTGTGCGCGCGTGCGCGCCCACCTACAGATTTAATAAGTCCCCGCTTTTTATTCACAACAAATAATTGTGAGTAAATAGTGTGGGGTGTGTGTGTGTGTATGTGTATGTATATATATATATATATATATATATATATATATATGGAGATTTCAACAAAGGACCTCAATAAGGTCTACCCTCAATAAGGTCAATTGTGAGTGTATTGTAGGACATAGATCCAACGATAAATTCTAATTAAATGAACCATGTTAATAGCTGCTGTAAAATGCACAACTAGTTATATATTAATACACCATATACTGTAATACTAACTCTGTTTACTTTCTGGATTGGGTGCCAGCATAATACACCCTTAAGTTAACCTAATGAGCTATATAACTTTGTAGAAGAATCATTCTGATTATTATTAATAAATTACATTAAAAAAAGTTATTTAACATTGTCTTTTATCATATTGATTTTGCTGCTATTTTATAAAAGGGATAAGGCACAACAGTACTTTTTTAAGGGGTGTTCTTAGGCACAACATGATGCAGAATAACTAAAACATATAACAATGGTAAAATCACTGTTATGCAAACCTTACATGACGTATTGCTTTAGTGAAATATGTAGATTGGGAGTCTGAACTCTGAAGCCCTTGATCCACAGACTAATGAATATCAGGGCTTAGCTGTAATCTCCTGTAGACAGATGATGGTGAGCATGCTGGGACAGTTGAACCAGTGACGACCCTTACTTGGATTAACAATAACTTGTTATATAGAGAGATTGTTATATAGAGAGAGAAAAACAGTTGGTTTTTAAAGGATGTCTTTACTCCTCTGTAATCAAGTTTGTTTGTCATGTTCAACCTGTTCCTAAACTAGCTCTCAGGTTACTTCTAATTGGATGAACTGGGCCTCCAGAAAGAAACCGGAGAACATTATTAAGTGCTTTGACATCAGGGTCTCCTTACATTCAGCATCTAGGTTTTCGTGTTTCCCCTATCCTTTCTAGAAAAAAAATGCAGAGAGTAATCATATTTATTAACAAGATTTTTACACTGTAAATAAAATACATTTGTAAAACTTGTTGGGAATGCTAGGTGTCTGCTAGCGGCTGCAAAGATATTTCAAAGGTGTTTCAGTGCACAACATGTGTTCCTGTTTGGTTGATTGAATGTTCTGGGTAACAACGCCCTACATATCAGGGGAAGTTTTGGATGGTTAATTATTCAGTCCTTTGAATGCTGGGTTCTCTTGTGAAAAGTAAGTGTGCCTAATTGTAATAAATGTGCGCTTGTAGTTTACTAAGCCTTAAAAGTCTATTTTAAAAAGCTGGAAAATGTACAGATAATATAATATTAATGAAATAAAAGGTCATCTTAAGTGTATGTAAAAAAAGTATGCTTTAATGACTATGTTTCTTAACACACTTTAGTGTACGCACTTTAAAAAGTGTACTTCATAATAATCAGATTGATGCCAGAACAAAATATTTACTTAAATTATATGTGCTTTAAAGTACGCTTATTTCAATGTTCTGACTAACATACTAATGAATATTTAAAGTACTTGATTATTATTTGAACTAGTGTGTTATTCAACATTACATCTACAGAAAATTTTAAATGTACTAAATTGCAACTTCGCATTACAAAAGTGTAATCACAAATACATTACATACATATTTCAGTAGAAATGACATTAAATGACAGTGTATTTGAGTTGATGTTAAACTCTTTTCAGTGAATGTACTGAAGAGTACTGAGTACACTTTAACCACATTTCACCTAGAATTATAAAATTACACATACAGATATATTTATGTACAGTACCACTTAAGTGGGTCCAAAAAGCATTCTTAAGTTCAACTAATTGCATGTAATTTAAACTATCCCTTCTGTGATTCTTTAGTATTTGTGTCTGTTTTATCAGCTGGAGAAAATCGTATGTCCAGCCCGATCTCACGGCAATTCGTACATATTTTACGAGGTGGCTAATTCGTACGAATTCGTACGACCTCACTCGTACAAATTGATACGATTT
>JAFVLL020023343.1:0-11117 GCA_021397915.2 Tor tambroides | reverse complement strand
AACCAACAGTGGCGCCAGGGCTTCAAGTCTTTGCAGATGGACCTTCAGCGATGCAATTAGGGAGCTACATGCAATTTCTGATACGAAACAGTTTCTGGGAGAGCATGAAGAGATACGAATGTTATGCATGGTGGTTTATGAATGTTTGTGGATTAAGATTTTTTTTTAAAAGCAAACCATCCAAATAGCTGTATAAGGAACAAGCTGCTCATAACCTAAAGCAGTAAAGCTCTAGTAAAGATGTTCTTTAAAAGTTACTCTACAAGCTACTAACAAAAGTATAGCTGACTATGCTGAAGTTAATAAGGGGCAGATATATATTCTTAAAACTCTTAGATGATTTTTTTGGAATCAAAAACTGAGAGTATTTTCATTGGGATGACAGCATAAAAACTGCAACTGAAAAAATGTTATTTAAGTTCATTCAAGTTATTCATCCTAAATGGTTTTATCTCTGATATGCAGCATTGGAAAGCTGATTCATTCTAGTGAATTGGTTCGTTTCTATTCGTTCCTATCTCCATTAGAATGGGAGCATGGAAATTGCTATTAAAATGTTAAATTCAGTCTAATGAATTGACTCTTTCTAAAATGATTCTTTCTCATATGTAGCATGGGAAATTCCAATTTGTTCTAGTGAATCATTTCATCCTAAATCTCTCATATTGAAATTTCTGATGTTTCATTCTAAATGGTTCTCTGTCTCATATGTAGCACTGGAAAGTTACAAGAATGAATCAGGTCATTTGGAAAATTGTTGTCAAAAAGGATGAAAAAAAATTCCCATATTATATTTCCTACATGACATTTTAGTGATTTTTAAACAGAATATTTCATTCGACACTGTCTTTGATTCTAAATTTATCAAATTAAGTAAGTATTCTAATTTTTAAAGTTAAATTTAGTTACGTTTGACAGCTCAAATGTAATGCCACACTAATTGGAATTGTATGAAAAAACCTTCATAATCCTTCATTGTGTTATGCCAGAAAACTATGGTTCTGATTGAATTATCAAGTATTTAACTGAATAGGTATTGCTCATTTAGATAGCTTTACTGTAGTTTTTACTTTTTAAGGAGATTGTAGCGTAACTAATTCCAACTTTATCTACTCGAGCTGAATGTGAAACAGCTTGCGCATGCTAAAACCTACAATGAGCGAATTGTGCTACTGAATAGGACTGTTTTATACGGTCATATTACTCGAAGTATCATAATGTCAGCTGTAAATGTGTGAAACTGTTGCACTGATTGTTTTTCGGGAAGTGCACATGTGCTGGTTATTTGATTCATCAGGATAACACTATAAAACTAGAATGTGCAGTAATACTAATGCTATGAAATTACTAGGCTTTCCTTTTTGCTTAATGTCTCCATTTACATTACTGTCCCTTGGGGTACGAAATTCACACTGTGGAACAGACAGGGACTGTTCTCTAGCTCCCGCTCCACCCGAGACTTAGGTTGCAGCAGAAATGTTTTATTAAGCAGTTGCTGTGTTTAGATCATTATTGATTGAGCCAGCTCTCCACCGGGTGTTATTCGCCTTAACGCCTCGGTATTATATTTTAAATGCACATGCAATAACACCCAGCGGTGAGCTTTGCAAACAACAGCACTAACTGTTCTCCATGCTGACTAGAAACATTTCAGTGGTTATTTTTTAGTGATCCCAAATGATTCAAGCTGAAGTGGCTGAAAAGTATATTGTGTACCTGGACAAGCCTGTAGCACTGAATTTAGGTCAGCAGTGCATTTGAGTTTGTGATGGATGAGTTCTACAGGTCTACTAATCAGCCACCGTCAAGTTTGCTCACATAGCACTGTGTTGTTAATGCATCCACACCAGTAGGAGCAGCGTAACATCTGTGTGAGTTTAGCCCTGCAGTTTGACCTGACACATGCTTGAAATTAAAAATTCAGTAATATATCACCTCCGATGTCTCAAAGCACAGAGAGGACATTACTTAGAACTTGCTGTGGTTAAACATATTAGAGTTCAATATTTTACATAAACTGTGCTGGAGATGTCAACTTTAAAGCGGGCCAAGGGAACAACATTTGTTAAATGAATTCAAAAGGACAGAGCGAGGGCATTTTTTTTTTTTTTAGCCTGATGTGGAATTCACATTAATGTCATTATGCTGGATGATTTAGCAGGATAAAAAGTATGATATAAAACAGATAGACTCATAATTGTTTTCTATTTTTAAATATAATTTATTCCTGTGATGGTAAAGAATGATTAGTCACATTGCATTTACAGCTCAGGTTATTGGCTTAAAAAGCTCTGTGGAAGATTTACAATCATTGTTGCTAAGACATAATTTATCATGTACTACCATATTTTACAATTCAAACAAACACGGACAAGATACATGTCAGTTTTAATTGATTCCAATTCCTTGGCCCGTATCATCAGTTTCTTTGGAACAATTTCACAACAAGTTCATATTTACAGTATACTGTAACTATATACTTAGAAGTAACACAATTTGTAGGCTGCCCCGAGGGACAGGCAGTGAGCTTGCCAACAACTTGGATAGAAAGGGATGTTTTGTGAAGAAAGTTTCTGAACCTCTGCCTCTTCTCCATGCTAACATTACTGCTTTGGAATGTCCAGGTCAAGAGAAACTGTTTGTGCAGTCACCATGGCAACTGATGATGTGTTAATGTAAAAAGCATACACGTACGCATATTGGACCAGAGAGGTATTGCGTTTATAAAATTCAACTGCTAAAGTCATTAAAACTCCTATTTGCACTGTGGTGAAAATGCCTTAAGACAAAAGGGAAGTCCTTTGCGGATATGCATGCTGACCTCAGTCCTTATGTACTACTGTTAAAGTATGTCCTTGTTAAAGGGGACTCAGAATTATTACTGTCAAACTATAATTAGTGGTATTTACAAGTACTTTTACTATGGCTTATAGTTAAAGGAACAGTTCGCCCAAAAATGAAAATTTGTGGAAATATTTACTCACCCTCGGGCCATCTAATATGTGATAAGTTTGTTTGTTCATCGGAGCAGATGGATCCTCTGCAGTGAGTGGGTGCCGTCAGAAGGAGAGTCCAAACAGCTGATAAAAACATTACAGAAATCCACTCCATCAATTAAAGTCTTATGAAGTGAAACAAATCCATCAGTAGTACGTTTTTAACTTCAAACATTTGCTTCTGGCTAAAAGTCCTCTATCTATAATATTGCTTTCTCCAGTAAAAAAGCTGTCTTGTCTGATTTAGGAGAGAAATATGCACAGATCAAACACTGTTTACAAGTGAAAACAGAACATAACAGGGGGAGGACTTTTTCAATAGAGGAGCGTTATTATATATTATGGACTGGTATTTTGGCCAAAAGTTTTTTATAAACATGCAGATTTTTTGCTTCACAAGATGTTAATTGATGAATTGGAATTGTGTGGATTACTTGTGGATTATTGTGATGTTTTTATCAGCTGTTTGGTCTCTCATTCTGACGGCACCCATTCACTGCAGAGGATCCATTGGTGAGCAAGTGATGCAATGCTGAATTTCTCTAAATATGTTCAGATGAACAAACCAACTCATCTGCATCTTGGATGGCCTAAGGATGAGTACATTTTCATTCAATTTTTATTTTTGTGTGAAGGATTTGAACGAAATATAAAACTTCACCATTGGGGCTACAGACATAGCTCCACAGCTCCAATCATGCAGCTTGGTGAGGAGAATTATACATGCCAGAAGCATTTAGAAACGGGTCTTGCATTGAAGGAGGCAGTCGAGCCATTTGACTGCAGCAGCTGTGGTTGCGCGAGTGTGAGTGAGACAATGGCGTATTCTCCTGCATGCCTGTGCGCGGCCCAGTGCCTGGGGAGGATTTATCGCTCCAGAGTGTGCGGCCCCGAGCAGTGTGGAGCAGGAGATGATGTCATGACTTGGCACGGTTCCAGCCCCCCGGCTTGATGGTGCAGGTCTGACACCAGGCCATAGGCCTCACAGTACCACACGCAATCCCATCATACCCCACACACTGCACCCATTTACGCAACACACAATGGCCTAAAACCCTTATTGCAATCTGCCCATCACATCGGTCCCTCAAGGCCTAATCCATTGAAAATCGCTATAAAATCCGGACACAGTCTCTGCCTATCCAAAATACAAACCCCTCAGAAAACCCAAATAAAACAACACCTCAAAATACCCCCCACACAGCCAACTTTATGCAATACAAAAGCACTCGCATACGGCATTCATCAAGCCTCAAAATACGACACATAGCCAACATTTTTTTTCTTCTGTGCAACACAAAAGGTGAGTTTCTGGAGTTAACACAAGGTTACTATAGGTTTCTGGATAAGTTCTGTGGCTGTTAAGCACAAAAATGACAAATAAAACATAAAACCCATAAAAATAGCTTGAAACTGAATTGAAATGTACGTTATTTGTCCTTAATTTGCTTTATTTACAAGAGAAGTATCGTTTGATTCGAAAATCAATTTTGATTTGGATCTTTCAATGAATCAGTTGATCCAGTTCCTCTGAATGATTCGTTCATTGAGTTCAACTCATTGGTCCGTTCACAACAGCCAGTTCATCAGTGAATAACGGCTCCAATTTTAGTATGTTCCTCACACAAAACTGATTTCAGAAATACTGCATCAGTTGGTTTTATGGTAATTATTTGTTATTTTGCAGCTTAGCAACACTGTCCACATTCATTCTCATTATATAGAAAAGATGTGTTCCACAAAAGATCATGAAGAAAAGACATATGCATTTTGGAGATGGGGGTGCGTAAATAATGACAGAATTTTCATTTTTGGGAGAACAATTGTTTAAAAAAAAACTGTCTTTATTCAAATTTTTGTATTTGTTAGAGCTGAAACTCAAATGAATGCTTTTACATGTTTACTGAACATACAACATTCAGCCCTTTAAAATATTTCTTATTAATGGAATACTTCACCTGCACACTGGTATTTTAAATACAAAATGAATGTGAAAGACATGATGTACACACATCCACCAACACACCAACATCACTATGGGCTTAGACTCTACTCTGCTGCCCGGCAACAGACAGCATGACAGGGTGAATCACTGTGACGACCATCTTGGCCTCTGCTAGAGTCTTGCCAAGGCAGAGAGAGAGAGAGAGAGCGCGGAGGGAAGAGAGACACTGCATTCCTTCAGTAAGAAGTCTTATTCTTTCGTTCACCCTCTCTCTTTCCGTCTGTCTCTATCTGGGGCTCACTGAAGTCACAAACCACATGAAAGCAGCAGTGCTTTAGCCAGACTGATGAGTGCATGGCTTTGCTTTAGTACAATAAAGTTTTGGCTTTGCTTTATTACAGTAAATGAGAGATATGAACTTAAACCTCAGGTCTTCAGCACACACCCTCGTTCAGTACTGCAGAATGAGGCTGTGAGAGGACCCACAGCCACCCTTTTACATATGCATTTGTTCATACATCACCTGTCTTGTTTGAAGAAAAATATTTGAAATTATTTACTATATTTTTATTATTTATTTTATTTTATTTTATTGCTTTAATTAAAAAAAGAAGAGCAGATTTTAGATATTTTTTTTTACCCTAGTTTAAAATATATTCAATTAAAAGCTTATTTTTTTACAGTTTATATTTACATTTATTGATGTAGCAAATGCTTGTTTTCTGAGATGACTTACAACTGAGGAAAAACATTAGTTATTACTTATAAAGGAAACAAATTAACAAATAAAAGTCCATAATTAACAAGAAGCTAGATTAGCCATGTAAATGCAGTCAGTTGAGCTACTGGAACAGTTTTCATTTATTAACATTTATTTATTTATAGAAAAGTGTCTTTGTATGCATATAAGATGTGTATTCAGCTATATTTTGAAAGGTGATCTCCAAAAAATTATCTTAATATTTTTGTCTTGCTTTTCAGTACAAATATCTAAACATTATTAAATCAAGATACATTTATTTGAGAGGCAAAATGACTTCAGATAAGTGAGTTTAGGCTTAAAAGAAGAAAAACTATCTGCCAATACAGTGAGAAAAATAAACTTAGAGGGAAAACAAGATTATTTTTATTGCCCCAGTGGCAAATGTTTTTTTTTTTTAATATATATATATATACATTTTTCAGAGATTTTTCAGAAAACAAAATATCTGATGTCATTTTGCATTTGCCTAAGTAAATATATCTTGATTAAAAAATATTTAGATATTTACTAGAAAACAAGACAAAATACAGAGTAAGAAAATCATTTTTTCTTTGCAATTTGTCAGCACAAATGCTTTTAGTTCTTAAGAGTTACAGTACACCGAAACAATTCACATGTACATTTAAAATGATGATTGTGGTATGCAGATGAGGTAGTTCCTCCATTATTTTGAGACGCTGAGTTCATGGGGTGTATATATTTGTATTTGCATGTGCATAGGTGTCTATACATTTTTCTGGTGTGTGGTCCAAAATCTTTGGGAAGAAGAAAAATGGTTGGTACTGTGTGTGTTTGTGTGCGTTGGGGGGAATGTACCAATCTGTCATGGCCGGTGCTTTGCCACTAAAACCGAACTGAAACATTGGCACTACCCCCACGGACCCCCACCCAGACTTGTGTTAATTGAATAGCAGGGGGAGACCAGGGGAGGCTGGGAATTGTATGCATGGAAAACTGAGGAATTTATCACTTTCATTTGCATAACAGGATTAATAGGCCTTACCTCTGCATTCAAGGGCAGCAAGAGAGATGAAAGAGGGGAAAGTCGGTTTGTCTGTGTGTGCGCACAAAGAACACACCTGCTTGGCACTGATGTGGTCTATAAGGAGCCGTGTAAATGGACATTCAGGCTCACAAGAGAGAAAAGGAAGCTCTGTATGTGCTGTCATTGTTTGATAAAATTACATTCATTTATTATTGATCATTGCTGTAGCTCCACAGGGTCAACTGGGTCACATTACCCCACACACCACAGTGGGATCCAGCTCAGAGTTTCAGAGAGAGCCCAGTTACAAGCCATTCTAACCCTCCTCTTTCTTTTCCTGTTTCTTCCCCCCCTTGCTTTCTTTCTTCTGTCTTTTTTTTAGTTCTTCTGGGTGTCTAATTTAATCTAATCTAACCATCTACTCTTTCTGAGCACTCCATATTACAAACCTATACGTGTAGTATGCCAGCATGCTATTGCAGACATGGTGTGATTAGTATGCTATTTCGATATGGCAGAAATAGTAAGACAAGGATGCTAGAATGCTATTCCGAAATGGCAGATATAATAAGAGTAGCCTGCTAGTATGCTATTTCTATATAGAAAAAAATAGCAACACTGTAAAAAATGAAAAGTTGACTTAACTTAAAATTTCAAGGCAACTTGCTGCACAGCTTTTTTGAGTTTACTCAACTTTGGACCCAGTTGTTCACTCAACCCAAGTCACTGAGTACAGTCACAGGCCTCTTTTTTGTTCAACTAACAGTTTTGTTAGTTAAAAAGACTTGTAATGCTTTTCCAATGTCTCAAATTATGTTCTATGAACTTTCTTTACTTGTTTACAAATGATAAACATTAATGGATAAGCTAGTCTAATAAGTAAACAACATTGCCTTTGTTTGTAAGACAACTTACAAGACTAAGATATCCAGAAATCAGACAGAAGTGGCTGAACATACTCTAGGCCTCAAGACACACTAACCTCAAGAACGGTGGCAATCAACAAATGTTAAAAAGATGAGCTCTTTACATCACAGTACAACAAATAACTAACAATAATGATAAAACAACAACAAAAACGTTTAAATGAAATCAGCAAACAGCAAAACAATAATCCTATAACAGTAACTGCATAATTTATTCATGCTGCAATGCATGCTGGGAACTCACAAAGCCTTAACATTTCAACAACATGAAATTCTTTGTTCAGACAACTGTGTTTGACTAGTTGGGACAACATTTGGGGTAATTTTGTTGGTCTGACAAGGGTTTTTATGTAGGTTCATGAAAATAGCATTTTTTAGTATTTGAGACTCAAAAGGTTTCGTAAACTGGAAAATGTGCAGTTGCATTTTTTACAGTGAAGAGAAGCATGGAATGATGCTGTTGTACGGCAGAAATATTATGAGTAGTATGCTAGTATACTTTTTCAATATGGCAGAAATAGTATGAGTAGTAAGCTATCCTGATATGGCAGAAATAGTGAGAGCAGAATGCTATACCGATATGGCAGAAGAGTAGTATGCTATTTTTTTATGATGGAAATATTAGGAATAGTATGCTATTCAGATATGACAGAAATAGTAAAATTAGCACACTTAGTAAGCTGTGGCAGAAATAGTGAGAGCAGCATGCCAGTACAGTATGCTATTCCAATAAGGTGGAAATAGTAGATTAGTATGCAAGTATGCTATTCCAATGTGGTGGAAATAATAAGATTAGTATGCTAATATGCTATTCTTATATAGAAGAAAAATAGTAAGCGAAGCATGGTAGTATGGTATTTTCATAAGGCATAAATAGTAAGAGTAGCATGCTAGTATGCTTTTTCAAATAATGCAGAAATAGTAAAAATTAGTATGCAGATACGCTATTGAATGTGGCATAAATAGTAAGATTAGTATGCTAGTATGCTTTTCTTATAAGGAAGAATAAGAAAGAGAAGCATGGTAGACATGAGGCATGCTAGTATGCTATTCCGATGTGCCAGAAATTAGTAATAAAAATAGTGTTGGAAATAGTAAGATTAGTATGCAAGTATGCTATTCTGAATTTTGCCATAGTCATTTAGTTTTCAACATTTCAAACAAAACAAAAATAATCAAGTGAAAAAATAAATAAATAAATGTGTGTTTCCGGCTATGTTTCCTTTCATACAGTATTGAACATCTGTTAATGCACAGTATGGCTGAGAACATGAGCACCACAGCCAGTGTGGGCAGATCTTAGAGTGATGAAAGATATGATTTGATGACTAATATTGGCCAGATGTGAGGTAGATTATGGGAATCTAACCATGAGAGACAAACAGTCCTCGTGTACGTGCAGCACTCCGCTGCATTGAAATTCAATCTCTTTAATTTGGTTTAGAATGATCAACCCTCCTGTGTTCTCCTCATTCACTAGGGTAATTGAGTTCTGACTCTGCTTAAGTGGGCCGAAGTGGACCAGTACATGACAGAAGTGATACGCCAATTTGACACAGTTTTCAGAGCTGCATTGGGAAAGTGCTTGTGGAAGGATGTGGTCTCGATATTGTTTTAAAAAGCCTCTCATTTTATCCGCTGTATTTGCAAATGTGGTTTGAACAGAGCCAATAATGAGTTTTCAAAATAGAGGAATATATTGGGATTTTCATGTGTTGATTAAGTAATGTTTTTCATGCCAATTTTGTTTTTTGTTTTCAGTGTTAAAGCTTTCTCTTAACTGTTCTTCCATACACTTCTGCTGTTAATTTTGTTCATCCCATTTCTCTTTTTCTTTTCTCCTTTCTCCTGTTCAATATTAGTTTAAAGTTGCAATGGGAAGACACAAGTCTCCAACCTGCAGATGCTTTAGAGTTGAAGAAAGCTTGTTAAAACCTTATTTACTTTTTTTTAAGCTCCTAACTGTTCCACTTTTTTTCTCCCTCCCTTTCTTCATTCCTGCATCTTCAATAAGTTACTTTCCTAATTCTCTTTTTTTTTTTTTTTTTTTTTGCTCTGAGCTCTTTAAATATAAACAGACCAAGTTATTTAGTATCATTCATCTAGTCATGCTGATGCCTGAACAGTTTTGGAAGTTAAAGTAGAGGGTTTGATTCCCAAGTAATGCGAGAACCAACAAAAAAACAAATTGGAGAACAGTGTCTGCCAAATGTAAATATTTCACTCTCAAAATATTTCTGCGGAAATAAATGAAATGCATATAGATTTGAAATGACCTGAGGATGAGTAAATGATGACAAAATTTTAATTTTACAGTAAACTACCCCTTTAAATAAGAATATTTCTAGTTAAAGTATTTCTTTCTGTTTCATTAGCCTGTCTGGTATTCATCTTCAATGTATGCTGGCACCTTGCTGATTTGATGCAAAGCAGGTTTTCAGTTATAGTGCCATAGTAGAAATGTGCTATTCGCAGTCAGCCATGATTAATTTATTCTACAAGAAAAAGTGTCCAGTAACAGGGTAGTTACCATGATAAACTGAGTAAAGTGCCCCCATGAGGCGATCTGTTCCATGTAAAATAAAACAGCTTTGACTGGAGTCTCCATCTTATGTGAGTGAACATGAGTTTAAACACATTTTTCAAAAGTACTATTTATTTATTTACGTGTAAAACATTTTTAATGAGGGAAAAAATACTGAGTGCACCTTTAAAACGCTGGTTCCTTTCTCTGAGAGGCAAAGTAGTTTTATACAGTTGTAAAAAACTTAGATACATAAACTGGATGCAGATTGAAATTAAGCAAAGCCTTAAATTACCCAAATTAAGTGAAATACAAATTCTGTCATCATTTACTCACCCTCATGTTATACAAGCTTGTTTCTATCACTGGATAATAAAAACAATAATAAAAAGGTAATTGTGACTTCCCAAATAAAATAACATAATATACTAAAAATGCATTTATTTCATACTAAGTATAGTTCAGATCTATTAATATATTTACTGACATATCGCTCGAGACTTACCGATATAAACATTATAATTAAACTTTATTTGGAGTACTACTTGTGCACAATGCACATTTCTTAATACTAAGCCTAAAATGTGTTTAAATGTCACTATTGATGAGGATTGTATGATCTTTGTATAATATCAGTCTTTAAATGCAAGATATTTAAAGTGTACCTGAGGTATACTTGCAATAGTTCCACTTTTGCACAATCAAATACAAGTGCATCTCAATAAATTAGAATGTCGTGGAAAAGTTCATTTATTTCAGTAATTCAACTCAAATTGTGAAACTCGTGTATTAAATAAATTCAATGCACACAGACTGAAGTAGTTTAAGTCTTTGGTTCTTTTAATTGTGATAATTTAGGCTCACATTTAACAAAAACCCATTGACTATCTCAACAAATTAGAATATGGTGACATGCCAATCAGTTAATCAACTCAAAACACCTGCAAAGGTTTCCTGAGCCTTCAAAATGGTCTCTCA
>JAFVLL020023342.1:0-13357 GCA_021397915.2 Tor tambroides | reverse complement strand
ACACAGCGCAAACACACACCATATAAACACACAGCGCAAACACACACCGTAAACACACACCATATAAACACACAGCGCAAACACACACCATATAAACACACACTGTAAACACATACCATATAAACACACAGTGCAAACACACACCATATAAACACACAGCGCAAACACACACCGTAAACACACACCATATAAACACACAGCGCAAACACACACCATATAAACACACACTGTAAACACACACCATATAAACACACAGCGCAAACACACACCATATAAACACACAGCGTAAACACCGTAAACACACAGTGCAAACACACACCATATAAACACACACTGTAAACACACACCATATAAACACACAGCGCAAACACACACCATATAAACACACAGCGCAAACACACACCATATAAACACACAGCGCAAACACACACCATATAAACACACACTGTAAACACACACCATATAAACACACAGCGCAAACACACACCGTAAACACACACAATATAAACACACAGCGCAAACACACACTGTAAACACACCATATAAACACACAGCGCAAACACACACTGTAAACACACACACTATATAAACACACAGCGCAAACACACACTGTAAACACACCATATAAACACACAGCGCAAACACACACCGTAAAGAGCGCAAACACACTGTAAACACATAATACACACCATAAACAAACAACAAACCCACCATAGCCACATGATATAAACACGGACAATTAACACATGACAAACACACATCACATCATAACCACATGATATAAACACACATTAACAAACAATAGAAACAATAAACATGATAAACACACCGTAAACACACAACAAACACACCATAAACCCAATAAACAACACATGATATAAACACACAGATCAACACACCATAAACACATGATATAAACACACATTAACAAACAATAGAAACACATGATAAACACATGATATAAAAACACCATAATCATACAACAAACACATGATAAACCCTGGATTGTGGTTCTCTAATGTCTTTGAAACAGGTGGTGCTTCACAGAGAAAATGATTCACACAGCTACATCACATTAGCCTTTAAACAGCACAACAAATAAATAAATAAATGAATAAGTAGGACAGCTAATGTCAAAAGTTTCCACTAACTGGATTTTTGAGATGTGTGTATGTGTATGTGTGTGTTTCTACACTATGTTTACTAATCACAAAAATGTAATCACATTAAATTTATATAATATCATATATACAAATTTGTAAGTAATTATAAATATGCATATTATTAACAATATATAAATCTTTATTATTACTGCAGAACACAGTTTCATGATCAGTATGTTGAAAAGTATTAAACTGTCAATTGGCCTACCATTGACACGTCTGTCAAATAATGACGAGCTTCCTACAGTACGAACACACACTGAACACTTCTGAGTGTCCATCTTGTGCTTTGCTTTGATTTTTAGTGTAATTCTGTCCAGTGACGCTTGGTGGCAGTAAAGCGCTGCTCTACAGCCGCTTCCAACCGGCCTTCAGAGATCAGCAACATGACACACAGTAAATAAAACAGCTTTACTTCACAGTACAACATCTGGCTGTTAAAAAGATGGAAATAAATATGTTTAATAAAAAAAACGCGCTTCTCTTAAACAGTCAGCAAATGCAGCCGATTCCAAACCCGCCCTAATTGCCCACCTGCTCGAGCTCTGACAGCGAACACTATGAATCAAAACCACGGAGAGAGGAAATATTCTGCGTTTAAGGGCCTTGAGCTCAATCTTGGCGAAACACCCAGATAATCTGTAGATTCGGAGCTGAACTGCTGATATCAGAGGCGTGAGCCTGAGACGGAGCAGCTTGCGCCAGCTGGTGTCGTTAAAGGCGGCACAGATGGTTGTGGTGAGCATCGCTGCTCCAGTGCTTCTCCCGGCTCGTGACATCGGCTCTTTCCCCGCCAACATGAATCAGGATGCCACAGCGAGCCGAACGGCGGTGCTTCGCAGCTCTGCGTGCGCCTGATAAAAGCGTCACGGATGGGCTCATGCTAGTGCTAAATATAAACCAGCTGAAAGATGCTACAGCGACAGAATGTGACTTCAATGCAATATAACACGAGATTTAAATATTATCCTGTCAGAGCTGGACAGCTGACCGTTTTGCATGTCTTTTAAGTCTTGCCAGTTTAAACATGTTTGAACCATTTAATCGCAACAAGACACAATCCAGAACTCCATACATTACTCACGCGGTTTTCCATGCTCACACACAGGTAAAGCCACCTCATTCAAACCACGCGTGAATGCTGAATTGAGTTCTCTTTCGCTTCTTCTTGCACTTGAATCAGCATATAAACACATAATTGTCAAAATGCACGTCTTGGTGAGTAACATAGTTGGTTATGTCCTAAGTGGATGTAAATTGTTAACCCAAAAATGAAAATGTAGATGAATTTGTTCATTGGAACAGATTTGGAGAAATGTCATAAATCTACAGAGAGAGCAGCCATCAGAATGAGAGTCCAAACAGCTGATAAAAACATCACAATAATCCACAGCACTCCAGTCCAGCAGTTAACATCTGGAGAAGACAAAACCTGAAACACATCCAGCATTAAGATGTTCTTAATATCTGTTTAGAGCTGTTTTGGACTGTTTTGGCTTGTAAACGCTGCTTGATCTGTGCAGATTTCTCTCCTGATTCAGACCAGAACACTTTTTCACTGGAGGAAGAGTTTTTATGACTTATAGACTCGTATTTTAGTTAAAAGCGTCTTAATGCTGGATTTGTTTCAGCTTTTGTCTTCTCCAGATGTTAACTGATGGACTGGAGTGGTGTGGATTATTGTGATGTTTTTATCAGCTGTTTGGACTCTCATTCTGACGGCACCCATTCACTGCAGAGCATCCATTGCTGAGACACATTTCTACAAACCTGATGAAGAAACAAACTCATCCTAATCTGGGATGATCTGAGGGTGAACACATTTTCAGGAAAATTTTCATTTTTGGGTGAAGAATAAATTTATATTTAATACAGTGCAGACTCCGCAGTGTTGTTTTACTTTTGATTACTTTAATCAGTTTCTGTGCCTGAGTACTGCAGTTAGATCTGGCTGGAAACATTAATCACTGTTGGTTTCATTAGTAGCAGTGTTTTCTGGTTTTACCCACCGATCTCACAGTTGCTGCCCAGGAATCCGGTGCCGGTGCAGTCGCAGATGTAGCGGTTCCAGCCCTCCTTGCACTGTCCTCCGTTGGCGCAGGGGGCGCTGCTGCACCTCTTCTGGAGCTCGCGCGTGCAGAAGCTGCTGACCCCCGGCACGCTCTGGATCTCGGCCAGACGCCGCACGTCGCGACTCTTGCCGTCGATGAAGAGGTCGCGGACGCAGCCCACGTAGCCGTAGTTGAGCAGCGCGGTCCAGACCTCGGGCGGCAGGATCAGGGCCTGACCGCTCTCCGGCAAACCGCCCAGAAACATGTCGCTGTCCAGGTCCAGGATCTCGCTGCCCTCGTTAGAGCTGAAGGGAATGGAGCGGCTGTTGACAGAGATGGAGCCTAACGAGAAGGAGGAGAAGATTCAAGATTCAAAAAAACTTTATCATCTATCAACCTGTAGCTATGTTTCCATCCACCTTATGCGCATTTTGGAATATCGCATTAAAAAAAATGCTGGATGTAAACGCCAAGATGAACTTAAATTAAAAAACTTACATGCACATTTGAGTAGGATAAACGTTTTATCCGATAAGAAAAAATGTGCATAAACTACAATGGAAACACATTTACCGAAAAAATTCCTCCATGCGCATCGAAAAAGTCATGTGAGTTTGCGCTATGAGACGGGATAACTTGACCAGCAGCAGACCGATCTCGTTCACAGCATCTATATGATGTTTTGGTCATTCTGAAATGCCCGAGGAAAGCCTGTCATCGAGGTATTTCTGTATAATTGTGTTACACGACTGTGTTCCCAAACTGCAGCATCTGCCTCCGAAAGCAAAGACTGCATTTATTGTGTTTCGTCTGCTCGCTCTCAGTCATTCATCATAATTATTATATTCAGTGGCTTCTCCTAGTTTTCTTAGTGATATTTAGTGCCAGTTTATCAGGAAGTGATGATTTTGTTCTCTTGGACTCATTGGATGGAAACGCTGCTTTATTCGCAAATGTTTTATGCGATATTCCAGTTTTGCACATAAATTTATTTTGAATCTTTGGATGGAAACATAGCTATTGATAGAAATTTGTCTTAGGTAAAAGGCTCACATATACACAATACAAAAAACACACAACAATCAAACCACGGTTAATCCACAAAAACACCTCTAAAATAAAAGATACAAGATCCTGACAAAACTGCTGGCCTTATTTAGAATAGAAATTGCTGTAGGAATAAAAGAATTACTATAAGCCTTCCTTCTGGCCAAAGGAGTTCTAAACCGACAACATGAAGCTGGAAGAGATAATGCGTGGTCAGCAACAATAGACGCTGCTTTTCTCTTTACAGCACCGCTATAGAGATCTAAAAGTTGAGTCTGTGGGTACACAATCATTTTAGATGCCTGCCTGATTACTCTTGATAATCTTTTATCAAGAAGCGTGCATGAGCGATGTGTGTCTATATTTCGGCGTGAGCGCTGCTCTCTCGGCAGATCGCCGAGATTTATGACTTACTCTTAATTGTCTATTAAACTGCAATTACAGAACTGCTGGACTTTCTTCCCCACAGGACACACACCCACCTCCTATAGTCTTACACTCGATTAGCCAATTACAGCAAATGGAGGCAGCCTTTGGCAGCGTGGATGGGGTTTAACGGCGTCTCGTTGGCCGCGCTTCAGCAGCGATAAGTGCTGGAGGGAATCCTCTACAGCAGCCATTCCCAAACCCCTTCCAGATAAACCATTTTCCTGAAGTTTCCCTGAGATCTTCAGTTGATGTTTCAACACATATGCACGGTAACAGTATTTCTGTAGCTCAAACAATAGAGTGTGTGGCATTAGCGACGCCGAGGTAAGGGGTTTGATTCCCAGGGAATGCATGAACTCATACAAACATTCAATGCAATGTGAGTCGCTTTGGACAAGTGTCTGCCAAATGCATAAAGGAAAATAAATGCATTCGTTATTTGTGCTAGTGCTTGTAATTTGTTTATTTGGTCTTAGTTTATTACTGAATGTTTACTTGTCTTGATAGGTATAGGTTGAACTTTATATTAGGCTAGTAGATGTTACTCTGCTATTAAAACTGGAATTGAGAATCATGAAATTCTGTCAGTATCTAAAACATGGGTGAAAAACCTTCTTTATTAGAATACAAGGTTACATGGGTGAAAAACAACAAAAGCAGTAACTATTGTTATTATTATTATTATTATTTATTGTATTATTTTGTTGTTGTTGTAGTAGTTCTTTTGGGCGGTGGCAGTGAAAACTTTGATGAAAAACTTATTTATACACTCCTCTAGTTGACACTGAATACTTGCAGAAAAAACAAAATATTTAATGTTTCTGTAAATGTTTTATTTTGATTTTTTTATATTAGTTTTTTATTTAATATAATTTTTTTTTACAGTATAGAGCTGCATGACGTAATTATTTTGGCATATATTGTAATTGCAAGTAGAACTGCCATATGATAAACATTTAATCTCATAACAAAATGTCTAAAATTGCTGTTGCTGAAACATCCAGACAAACTAAACCATTTCAGTAGCAATAATTCTAATAATAATCAGTATTATTAGTATTATGTTAAACTAAGTATAAAAAGAAATTTAAAAAATAATAATATTTGAAAATTACAATACTTATATTTTACACAAAACGGCACAATGCTAATATATCCTAAATGATCCACTTTTAAGGGTAAACCCTCAAGTATTTATTTTGGCGGAAAGGTGCAGGGAGATTTTTAGACTGTTTAGTTGACAACGCTTCTCGTCAAATCAGGGCTGCCTTTCCCAAAAGCGTGGTAAGCCTCCATTGGCTTCAATGGGCCTGCGATGTCCTTAAGCTTACGATGCTTTTGGCGAACGCAGCCCCGGCTGTCCGGTCTCTTCACATGCACAGACCCGTATGAATCACTCCTCACCTCTCCGTCCTTCTCTCTGGAAGTCCACGTGGCACCACTCTCCGTCGTTCACCTTCTTGTTGCTGGTCTTGAGCTTGATGCTGCCGGAGCCCATGTCCATCAGCAGGTAGAGGAAGCCGTCCAGCAGCTCCATGGCGAAGTAGTCGGTCTTCATCTCTCGGCCGGGCCGCTGCTCTTTGCTGCTCTGGGGCTTGCCGTGGCTGAACAGCAGCAGGCCGCTGGGCTCGGTGGTGCGGAAGTCGAAGGAGATGGAGCTGGTCTTCTTGGTGTCCCAGCGCGGCAGGGCGATGTAGGACTCGGCCGTCTCGAAGGTCACGGGGTCGAGGGCCGCCACGTCCTCGCAGCGGAACACCAGGTCCCCGTGCAGACTGATCTTAGGGTCCCTCTCGATGGCCAGACGCGACAGCTCCAGCTTGAAGTCGTTGTTCTTGTAGACCACCTGCAGGAGTGCATTAAACAGGGCATGCTGAGAAAACACCTTCACTGCACAAAACATTCTCTTGCTTAGTGTTTTTGTCTTGTTTTCTAGCATAAGTATATCTCTTCACTGTGGAGGATAAAACAAATGATCAGAAAGGCCGGTTCAATTATTGGTTTTATTCCCGATTTCTCTTGAGGTTATTGTGGGAAAGAGAACAAGGGCAAAATTGGAAATGTATTACAAAGGACATGCACTAAATAGTATCTTCAGCGGATTTAAGAGTTCATTCAGTGGAAGATTAGTAAAGCCTCGGTGTTCTACAGAACAATTTAGAGTCTTTTATTCCAACAGCTGTTAGGTTTTTTTTTAAAAAAATGGTGTAAATGGTTTATGGATTAATGTTGTGCTTATTGTTAGGTCATTTATTGTGTTGTCTGCAATGTGCAGTGGTGGCAGAGTTGTTGATGGATTGGTTGTGATGTTGTGTTTGTTGTTGAATAATTTGTGTTGTTTGTAATGTACAATGTTGGCAAATGAGTTGCCCCTTACAGGGATTAATAAAGTTTCTAACTAAAATAACTCAACTAAATAGCTAAACATTCTTGAATCAGGATGCATTTACTTGACAAGTAAAATGACGTAAGATATTATTGTCTTGTTTTCTGAAAATATTATCCAAATTTTGTTAGTTTTTGCTTAAAACAAGTAAAAAAGAAAAATCTTAATTCAAAGGCTAAACTAGATTATTTTTCTTACCCCATTGGCAGATATTTTTACTTGTTTTAAGCAAAAACTAACAACATTTGGATTTTTTTCCCCCCAGAAAACAAGACATAAAAGCTTGTCATTTTACTCGTCAAGTAAATGCATCCTGATTCAAGAATGTTTAGATATTTATAGAAAACGAAAAAATACTAAGCAAGAAAATTATTTTAAGTTTTACTGCAACTGCTCTGTACAATCTACTTACTATAGAACTTCAAGTAAAAAGTAAATATTACATATAATTTCACATATTAAGTACAATCTACTTACCTAAGTTAAGTAAATTTAACGAAGCAAATAAGTAACTTCAGCGTGGCCAGTAAAAGTTTGAGTCATTTTTATTTAGTCAAAGCTTACTTGGCAATACTTTGATTTGAATTAACATAGCACCTAGTTAAACCATGCTTTTAAAGCGTATGCTACTCAGAAACATCGAAGTAAATAATACAATAGATATCATGTAGACACTATATATAAATAATTAGCTTCAATACTTGGTACACAATACACAATGACTGGAATATTCTGTGCTTCATTTTTGAGTCATTTTGAGTAGAAAATGAACTCCAGATTTAACAAAATTACAAGTAACTAAACCTAACAGCAAAAGCAATGATAAAACAGTGTAAATGCAGCTGGAAAACAGGAAAAAAAAATCAACCTTGTTAATTATTCATGCCCCAGTGCATGATGGGAACACCAGTATCAGAAAAGATGAGTAGGTTTTAGTTAATTTCGTAACGTTTATATTTATGCTTTAACTTTTACAAGCTTGAATTCAGTACCAGTAATTTACATTTTTTAAAAATTATTATTAATATTACACTTGTTTTTCTGTAGTATTTACTTGGCCACACAATCTTTTCATCAGTGCAGTCTCACTGCTTGGTCTCGTTCGTTTGCATGCATACATACAGCCATGCAGAAGAAGCGCAGACTCATTAAATGACAAGCTCACAGATTTTCACCCAGCTTTGTATTAGTGTTAAAGTGTCAGCTGTACATGATATCTGCACCTAGAGCAAGTTTACTGTAGCACAGATTTTTTTTAAAAAGGCAGTATTTAATTACTCCATCCTATGTAATTGATAACAAACATTAATTTCTGCCACTACAGACACAACTTCAGGCATTCACAGAACAGCGCTGGAAGCTACATTTATGAAAAGGAGGCATTTGTTTGAGGCGAGCTGCACCAACGATTCATTAAACTTGTAATTACTTGCAAAAGAATATGTCATCCAAAACAGGCAAACAAGTGAGTTACGAGTAACCTCAATGGGAAATAAATAAATGACAGAAGAAATTACATTAAATATTAGTCTAACTGCTGCATTTAACACTCATAAATATCATTTCTATTCACATGGGTTTTTGCTCCATGGGAAACTAATGATATTCCAACTGTATAATAAAATTAAATCTGATATTTGGCATTCAACGAAAAAAAAAAGAATTTGCTCCCAATTAGTTTAGGTAGCTTTCGTCGCATGTTTTGAGTAAAGATTGTCAAAAATGAACAACTATGACACACTAAAATAAATTAGGCTAACAGTAGTACACTACAAGACTAACCTTAAAAGAGTGAGTGACATTAATAACTATACAGAATTAATAACTATACAGAATTCATGGGAACCGCATAAACTTCAACATGAACGCTTTTTTAAATGTCAAACATTAAACACCTGCAGGTCTTTCTCTTTACTCCAAAAACACTTCATTTCAATGTCTGAAATTAATTCAATGTTATGCAGAGCTAGAAATCCACTGCCCAGTTTCAGTCAATGCAACAAACATGATTTACACTAATGGATTTTTGTGAATTTTACATATTTACATAATTTTGCATATTTACATAAGTGCATTGAGCACAATAAACTGAAGTAACAAAATGTTCAGCAGTTACTTTAGCTCATTTTAATTTAATTTAGTTGCACAAGCAGCAAAACTATATTTACAGTGATAACAGCAATACACTCCGCCCACCTGCCGTCACTCAAACAGTTAGATCCGCCCCCAAACTCACGCCATTGGCTGAGCACACATCGTTACTTCTGCTCACACAAACAGAGATGATGCACTTCACCTTTGACCCTCAGATTGTGTTTCACTCATTTAGACCCGGAGGATTTTCTGCTTCCTGAAAATGCTAGTTGCTGTAATTGGATTGGACTAAAACTGACTTTGCTCACACAGGATATAAAAACTTACCAAAAAACCTTGATCATTTTTGAACTTTTTTTGGAATTTTTTCCCCTACCTTGTCCAACTTGTGGTGTTCCTGCTTATAAATCTCTGATTATGCTAAATTATCACCAAATCTTGGATTCCATCTTTTTATCAGCCTGTTTTCTTCCAGTTAGCACAGGCTTTGTGTTTCTTTCTGGAACTGACTGGTCGTAGCGTAGGCCTCACTGATCTGAGCTCATGCATCTCAGTTTTTGTTTTAGTTAATATAGCCAAAATTAACCAGAAATAATGCTGGTTTCCACTCAAAAACTGAGGTGCACAGATCTACGATCATCCTAAAATAAACACAAAACCTGTCCTAACTGAAAGAAAACAAGTTGACAAAACAGTAGGGCTGCTCTCAACTAAGGATTTTTCTGGTCGACTAGTAGTTGTTCATTTTAAGCATTAGTCGACTAATCACGTTTATTAACAAACCATTAAAATCATAATAATGAGCCTTTAATTGCATAGCCTAATAAGTGCTCAAGTGCATGCATACTAAAGCTTGCACCGGCAGAAGTAATGATCATGAATGTGTCGGAGAAAAACAGTAAGGAGGCTGCATTAACATTTTAATAATTTATTGATAAACTAGTGTTTCTTTGTTCTCGGCTTAAGAGATGAAATCAGCGACACTGACTCGTCATCTCCGCAGTAGTGATGCGCCTGTATGCATGTTTCATTATTACATATATCTGTCTTCCATTTGAATTGGTTCATTTGAAAGTAGACACTTCACTCTTTATAGATATATTTTTCATGTCTGTAAGGCAAGTATACACTGAGTTTTGCACTCAAGTTCACAGAGACCGAGACGGCAGAAAGCGCACCCTGATTGCTCTCATTATTTTACACAAGCACCATGTTTTGTTGTTGAGTGCACACAAATAAACGTAGAGTCTTTACAGATTCGTATAAGGTCTGTATAAGCAAAAATGATGGAGTATTTTAAGAGCAAGTGAGCACACCGTAGACCAGCCGTTAACGATCTGCGTGACTTCGCCAATGTGGATTTTTATGTTTGTTTTTTTTTTCTGCGACTAAGCGACTAATAAAATTTTGGTCGACCAAGCCTCTTCTGGTCAGTCAACTATTGGGGGCAGCCGTACAAAACTAGACTGAATCCAATATTTGGTGATAATACAATTTAATGAGATTTATGAGCACGTTTTGAAAGGCTGGTCATTTGTAAGTGGGAAAAGCTGATTGCGTGGAGCTGCCGGGTTGGTTAGTGTTCGTCAGACTCACGTCCTTCAGGCAGCCCATGAAGTTGTTGCTGACCGGAGACCCGGGCAGGTCGGCCGTGTTCGGGCTTCCTCCGATGTAGAAGAAGTCGTCGGAGCCCAGCATGGTGTAATCCTCCTGCGTGTATCCGGTGGTGGTCAGAATGCCGTCCACCGAGATGGTGACCTGCGGCGAGAGACGTCCGGAGGAACAGAGAGACGGGAGAGAGGAGACAGAGACACTGGATTAAAGAGTCATTGTGGTTGTGCTGCTCGGAGCGGCTCCGGTGCGAGAAACGCTTCTTCAGAGCGCAGCTGGACGCCAAACTCTCCGTCAGAGTCACGCATTAATACAGCTAACACTCGCTACACAGTACTGACAACAACACGCTTCTGATTCAGTAATGTGAGCCAAAGACTAAACGTGCTATTTATTAGTTCATATTTAATATTTAGAGTTTACTGACTTACTATTTTTTTATTTTTATATTTGCATTTTTCATATGTGTCCCTGGAGCACAAAAGCAGTCTTCAGTAGCACAGGTATATTTGTAGCAATAGCCAACAATACATTGTATGACTCAAAATTATCCATTTTTCTTTTATCCCAAAAATCATTAGGATATTAAGATCATGTTCCATGAAGATATTTTGTAAATTTTCTATATCAAAACATTTTTGATTAGTAATATGCATTCCTAAGAACTTCATTTGAACAACTTTAAAGGTGATTTTCTCAATATTTAGATTTTTTTGCACCCTCAGATTCCAGATTTTCAAATAGTTGTATCTCAGCCAAATATTGTCCTATCCTAACAAACATACATCAATGGAAAGATTATTTATCCAGCTTCAGATGATGTAGAAATCTCAATGTAAAAAAAAAAAAAACGCTTATGACTGGTTTTGTGCTCCAGGGTCATATATTAATTATAGTTAAAGTTTTAGTAACTATTTTGTTTGTTTTTGTCATAATTAGTTATTATTGTTTTTAAATGTCTATATATATTTTTTATTTTTATTTAAATTTTAGTTATTTTAGTACATAAAGTTAAACTAAGTGAAATGTTGCTTAGAAAACTAGATGACAATATAATTTTTAAAAAATTATATTATTAGTTTTACATTTTATTTTCAGTAACATTTTTATTTTATTATTATTATTTTTTTTATGATTTTAGCTTTAGTTAACTATAACTATAATAAGCCTGCCTGATAAGGGTTCAGATTTTCACATAAGACTTTAACCAAAAGACTAACATTTCGGGAATACAAACAAAATTAAGTTCTATTTTCTATTTATTTATTATTTTATTTATTCATTTATTTCTGATGCAATCCCTCTGCTCTTCTGAGTATTTGTGTGTGCATGTCTCGTGTGTCTCCTGCTGTAGTCAGTCAGAGAATCAGAGCAGCTGATGCTGTTTCAGAACTCATTTCACATCTCTTCTGCTAAAAGCTCTGATTGAGAGTGTGTTTCTATCATCCTGAGGGAGACAGCGGCTCTGTCACCGTTAAAAAACCAGTGCACGCTCGCAAATGTGTTTACTGCATCGCTTGGCTTTTTAAAATGATTTGTCAGGATCACTTATTTGTTGAATAATAATTATGTTTTTGGCTGTTCTGACTGAACATGTCCAGTTAAAACCTGCGCTGATAAAGGTTGACGCTTGGCAGCGAGGCAGACGACTTTATCTGTCAAATTATATTTTTATTCTGCGACTATCACACACTAAGCCAAAATGATTTCTCTTCACCTCTTCACAACAAAACACGAAGCAGCTTCTAATGAAGTGTGTGCTCAAACAGCTGCTGCGGACGAGCAGAGACCTGCGGTGGATCTGTGCATCAGCTGCGGCTGAAGAAGCGTTTCCAGAGCGCTGGTCATCATCGCAGCATCGCTCTCTTCACAGAGAGCTCTTTCTGTCGTTCGTTCTGCCGTACAGCGCAACACATTTTTATGTCTGCTGTCGTTCTCTGAGAGCTGTGGCCTTTAGTGAGGGACCGTCATCAGATCATCAGTGTCTCAGGGCTTCTGTCGCTTCTCTACACTCGGAGAATAAAGGCTTCAGGCCCGTGGATCATCCATGCCAGTCAAGAAGCTTTATTCTTCAGAGTGTGTGAAGCTGCGTGAGGGACTGGCTGTGTTTCGCTGATGTGACGAGCCGCTCTGCTTTCCTGTGTGTTCTTGTGCTTCCCTTTGAAACAGGAAGTTGGTGTGAAACGTTGTTTAAATGGCCAGTAGTCTTTAGTTTGTCACATGATCCACAAAGGAGGGAAATTCTGTGCGTGTGTGTGTGTGTGTGAGAGAGAGAGAGTGTGTGTGTGAGTGTATGTTGTAATGTTTGTGCGTGTGTGTGTGTGTGTGTGTGAGAGAGAGAGAGTGTGTGTGTGTGTGTGAGTGTATGTTGTAATGTTTGTGCGTGTGTGTGTGTGTGTGTGTGTGTGTGTGTGTGAGAGAGAGAGAGAGAGTGTGTGTGTGAGTGTATGTTGTAATGTTTGTGTGTGTGTGTGTGTGTGTGTGTGGGTGTTGTAATGTTTGGGTGTAAGTGTGTGTGTGTTGTAATGTTTGGGTGTAAGTGTATGAGTGTGAATGTGTGTGTGTGTGTGTGTGTGTGT
>JAFVLL020023341.1:0-21613 GCA_021397915.2 Tor tambroides | reverse complement strand
CCCCCCCCCCCCCAGATCAAACACCTTTTCGTTGAATCACATGTAATGTTGTGATTCACCTCAGAGCTTGCTGGTTTGTTTTAGAGCTCTTTATTTCAGATTTTTTTAGAGAAAATGAATGGGAAAAATACTTCCCGAATTAAAGCCGCTAAAAAAGTGGGTGGTCACCGTTCCGCTCTATGTAAACAGCAGAGTAGTGTGCTAATGAGAGAGAGGGAGAGGGAGTCTTGGAGCTTCTGTGAATCTGCCCCGTGTTCCAGGAAACTACAGCAGTGCACATAAACACTCAGCATGCCTGCAACGGCTCTGTGATGTCACCAGCTGAGAGGAAGGGCGGGAGAGAGCGAGAGAGAGAGAGAGAGTGAGAGAGAGAGAGAGGGGAGGGGCAAAGGGTGACGGAGTGAGATACAGACACAGCCGGAGGGAAGAGAGTCAGTGAGAGCAAGACGGGGAATGTGAAAGACCGAGAGAGCCACACTCAGCGCTGTACGAGGCATCGTGTTTCCCGAGAGTCGTAACCCCTCCGGCTCGCTGTCTGCCGTCTCCCTGCTCTGGACTTGAGGGGCTGATGGGTAAGTGCTGTTTCTGTACGGGCTGTTCTGAGAGAGGGAGCTTGAGTGGGCGGATGGACGGACGGGTGTGTAAAGACTATGGCTTTATTGCGTGGTGCTGAGATACGCTAACACTCTGGCGTGGGTGTGTGTGTACACGCATGCTGCATCCTTGAACGCTCTCTAGTGAGTGATGAGAGCTTTTCAATGCACTTTATTGTCAGTCCTTCACTGTATAGTGTGTGTGTGTGTGTGTGAGGTGTTCCGCTTGGCTGTGTTTGTGGCGCAGGGTCTCTGTCCTGGACAATCTGTCTGGTGAGGATGGAAAGTAGGGCTGGGCAGTGTGATGACGGACGTGTCGACCGGTAGAGATCTTGCTGTACCGTTTATACCGCGGTAGATGCGTCCAGGACTGTGTTACGTTCTTTACGCGTGAGAGCGGAAAAGAAACGTGGATTAATGCTAAATGCAGAGCGGGACGTGTCCCGAACAAGTCAAGACGAGGAACTTGTTATTAAAAGGTGTTTGGCGTCACAAAGCACAGATTAGTTGTTTACGGTTGCCGAGGAACATCGTAACTTGCCGCATTAATATGGAATTGAACTGATGAGGTCACGTGTGAACGTTTATTGGCTGTTTTACAATGGTTCCGAAAGTGGCTCATCCAATCAGAGCTAAGAGCCAAAACTATCTGTTTTTTTGTTTTTATTGAAATGTATTATTTTATCATGAGTAATCTAAACTTCTTAGATTAAAATAATCAGAAATGTGAACTTTTTTTTATTTCGTAAGTGTTTTATTTGTAAGTATTTATTTCACTGGGTTATCCCATTATCCAGTAGGCATAACCACATGCTTTTTTTAAGCATTTTTTAAACTGTTTTGATGAATTTACAGTAACCAGTGTTGTTATTCTTAACTAATACTAAAACTATTTTTGATTTTTGAAAAATATGTGATGAGATGAAAAACTTAAACTTATCTCTGTCACTTATTAAAGAAAACATTTCTAATTTTAAGTTTAAGTTGAAGTACTAAAATGGCTACAACTAAAATAACAGTGAGTTAAAACTAAATATAAATGTTATAAATAAATACAAATACTAATATAAAGAGGACAAGAGCACGTAACAAAATTACAAAAAACTTAAAAATGAAAAAAAAAACCTGAAAATATAAAATAAAAAGCTATTTCAAGACATTAATAAATACTATCATATTATATAAATAATACTACATATTTTAAAAAATGCTAATAAAAATAAGTCCACATACAAAATGACAAAAATGTGAAAAAATGAAAACTGAAAATATAAAAATGTTTTTTCAAAACAAAGAAATGCTAAAATAGTATAGACATATTAAAACGCAAATAAAAATGACAAAAGAACATAAAATTGCTAATACTTTAAAACTAAAAAATTGAAATGAATGAATACTGCAAAATAAAAAATAAAATCTTTAAAACATTAAGAAATACTAAAATACCATATAAATGATGCAACATATTTAAAAAAAAAAAAAAAGACAATCACATAACTCAAACTTTAAAAAGAAAAACAATTATTAAAATCAATACTGAAAATATAAAAATAAAAGCTACTTCAAAATATTAATGAATGCTTTTCTAGATTATAAATAATACTAAATTAACACTTTTTGTATAACATATATAAAATTTCTAAATTTAAAACTTATATCATGCTATATGGTCATATCGTATTTTGTGAGATACTTTGAAGAAAGAGAGATTTGCAAGATTTTGTTATTTTAGTGTCTCACTATTCTTATTGTGTCATTGTAGAAAAGTTGTCATGAATGTGTTGGCCAGTGTGTGCACAGCCCCCCCCCCACACACACACACTCTCTTAGTCATCCAGGAGCCCGCAGTGTCCTACCTCAGTGCCATTCACATTTGAATGGGCATTGCTCACCCCTGCTCTCTCTCCTCTGCCTATTAAAAGCACATGTGACCATCGGCCGGTGGCTTCACAGAGCAGCCCAGCGTGCAGCACTGTTTTCATTCACGTCCAGTATATCTGTCTCATTTTTCTTTTCACTTTTCTGAAGTTTTAATGAGGAAAAGCTTTCATTCGAACCATCTGCTGAGAGGTCTACCCTTCCATTAGTCTCATGTATAGACATTACCAACAAAAGGTTTGCCATCAAGGTTAGACTATCTAATCGACATGAAAATTGACCAATGACAGTTTGTTTTGTTTTACGTGTCATTTAGGGGTGGGTTTATTTGTATTCGTTGATCTGATATTGCTGTTTTTTTTGTTTTTTTTACTATTTATTGTTATATTGGTTCAGATTTTTACGGTTTAGTCCTTTTTTTTATTCTGTTTCAGAGTGAATACAGACATATCGAGATAATGAATATCAACAAAGTGATGAAAGATGTTAAGATATGTATTGTTTTGCTATTTCCACCTACTCTAAGCAGGACATTCATATTATCAATGTCATGGACTGGAAGCACAAGTTAATCCTAATGCAGCCGTGCCGAGTCAAGCCGCTGCTCTGCTAGGGGACCTGGGGATATAAATAGCCCCAGCTGCTGGTCGCTCCCACTATTGGAGGGAAATGCTTGGAGCGTCTTGTTAGAGGTGGAGTCTAGATGAGGGCGAGAGACCTTCACTCGCAGTGAGTGAGTGAGAGAGAGAAAGATCTGATAAAAGCTCTTGTCTGTATTTCTTATGGAGGGCTAGTTGCTTCCTGACATAGCTAATCAGTTGTGCTATCTGCCAACAACTTGATCAGAACTTCAGTTTTTAGAAGTTTCGTAATGAATTATATACAGTATATAAACAAATTTATTTGATATGTAATTGCTCTACAGTGACGTAAAAGGGTGTGGATGGGTGTTTTTTTTAAACCTTTTTTTTAACAAATAGCCAAATGCAAATGGTATTTTTGCATAGGTTTAATGCAAAAACTAAGCTATTTTTATATACACATTATATTTATAGTGTATACATATGGTAGTATTTAGTTTAATTATGAACTGGAATATTTATACATATTTTTACAAAAATAAAATAATGTATGCAGCAATTTAATAATGTTATTAATAATATTTATAATATAAAGTATAATTTTAGAATATATAATTATATAAATAAATATAATTTATAAAATATAATTTATGTTTAATAAAATTAAAATGCAATTTATAAAAAATATTCCATGTCATCAGGGACTGACTTAAAAATGTTTGAATAATGAGAATTTATAGTTTAACATTTTTGAATCAAATTTTAATCAATCAAATTTTTTAGAAATATAAGTGATTTTTGGAATATTTACATAAACATTTTTAATGAAAAAATGTAATGTATGTAGCAATTTAATAATGTAATAATGTTTTATAATATAAAATATAATTATAGAATATTAATAATATTTGTTATTAAATACATTACTTATAAAAATATAATTTATGTGTAATACAATTAAATATAATTTCTTAATTGCAGAGACTCCATTAAAGATTTTTGTATAATGTGAATGTATTGTTTAACTGTTCAAATTCAAATCAAATTTGAATCAGTTAATCGTAAACAAAAATATAAGTGATTTATGAATTTTAATGTGCAAACTTTTTGTTAAAGTTTGTATCAGAGATGCTATTAAAATATCTGCTGCACTAAATGAAGGAATCATCACAATAAGATAAGATATTTTGTGTGTGTGTTTATATATATATATATATATATATATATATATATATGTGTGTGTGTGTGTATATATGTATGTGTGTGTGTGTGTGTATATATATGTATATGTGTGTGTGTATATATGTATATATGTGTGTCTGTGTGTATATATATATATATATATATATATATATATATATATATAGTATAGTATAAATATAATGTGATGTCACTCAGCTCTAGAATTAATTCAGTACTTAAATTATAAACAAATCACAGGTTTTATCTGCTTTATGATCCAAATGAACTATTCAGTGCATCATTAAAAATCCCACACTTTTTACATCTAGCTTTCCAGGAACTGCCGTTGACACTTTGACCTCACCATAATGAGGGTGAATGTTTGGTCAGGACCCATTGTATAATGGCACACAAGCATGTTTGGGTTGAGCTTATGGATACGGTGGTCCGTTGAATGGAGTAATTGGCGATGGCGGCTATACATTATCCTCCGTTTACTGTAAACATGTCATTTCTGATCAGCGTTAGGGTTTTTGAGCAGCCATTCTAAGAAATAGGACCGCTCTGGAAGATTGCATGTCTATACGTACAGCTCGCTCTCTGTTTGTTTTGTCTTGCTAATGGCTGGATCGGCGATGCCGTCATTGGCGTGAGATTCGCTGGATACGCCTCGATGACAGCGGCCGACACGCATCTCTTTAAGCTGTGATTACAGTGCACTCCTGGCGTGAGAGGCTGTAATTGCGCATTCATCGCAAGCCTCCAAGTAATGCATGGCTGCCGGTGACCAGTGATTTTCACTGCACTTGAATTAATGGAATAAATTTCAAGGCTTGCGGTGAAGCGCAGTTTTACTGCCCCATCCATCCAGGTGGACAAGTTAGCCAGGCTTTTTAGATAGCACTCAGGGCTCGGGTTTAGGAACATTGAGGGTTGATTTTTTTGGCGTTGTCTTCCAGTATTTGACTGGATGAAAAGATAATTGTCCTATAGATGATAGCATGAGCTGGGGGAAGATAAGAGCATCGATTGATTTCGCTAGCGCTCTAGTCTTATGAAGACTAAACATGTTGCAGTGAAGCTTAATGGGAGCTGCATCCTGTTGGATGAATTTTGATTTTCTACACGCACACACATTTGCAATTCACTTTCTATTTGCTTTTCAAGGCCAGATGCGTGGTTGGTGCCAAGTGCGGACGGCTGTATGGAAGAGCTGAGTGTGTAGGCCTTTTACTTAAGCGGCTGTTTAGACTAAAAGAGACTTTTTTAAGAACGCTCCTCTAGCTGCCGGCGTTTGGCTTTTAGCCTGCGCAGCCGAGCTGACGTTTAGGGGTCGTTAGAGCCACCCGGCTGGTAAACACACAAGCCAATGCCACGGCAACCCCGCTGATGTCATAATGACCTCATAAACGACTTTGTCTCTCACTTATTTAAAGGCTGAAGGGTGGAGGAGTGGGGATGGAAAACTGAACGGGCTTGAAGGACCCCATCATTCTCTCATGTTTTAAACCAGAGATCAAAGAAAATAAAATCATTGTAGTTTATATAAAGATAATCAGACTTTTTGGCCCATAGAAATTTTTTATTTTTGCTTTATTTGCATGAGCAATGTTTTCCCTGTAAGGCATCTCATATATATATATATATATATATATATATATATACATATAAAATCAAAACCTCGATTAATAATTGATGATAATTGAACATTTTACCTCAATTACGATTATTGAATGATTTTTTTTTTTTTTTTTTGCCCTCATAGTTCATAAAAGGTTTTTACTGTAATTATACTCAAATACTAAAGGTGGGATATTTAGTCTAGGACCTAGAGTCTAGGTTCTTACTGGCCGTTCACACAGAACACGTCTAAAATGGTGAGACGCAGCACTTAGGAAGGTTTAAAAAAAAATTTTCAAAGCACAGCGCATACTTTTTTTGCACAAAGAAAACAAAAATAACATAATTTACTCAACCATTCTTCTCCCTCGAGTTACGTTGTCCGCCATTTTAGAGAGTATCACAACGCATACACACACTTTCCCCTAAGTGTAAACAACGCTTAATACGCAAATTACGTTCATGCGCGCACTTTCCCCCCGAACGTAAACAACGCTGATTATGTAAAATACGTTCTGAGGTACTCTCCAAAATGGCGGAAGACGTAACTCGCGGGAGAAGAATGGTTGAGTAAATTGTTATTTTTGTTTTCTTTGCGCAAAAAAAAGTATTCTTGTAGCGTCACAAAACTGAAGTTGAGCCACTGATGTCACATGGACAGTTTTACCGATGTATTTACTACATTTCTGGACCTGGGAACATTTCAGTTGTGTTGCTGTCTATGGAGTGTCGTATAGCGCTCCGATTTCATCAAAAACATCTTAATTTGTGTTCCGAAGATGAACGAAGTTCTTACGGGTTTGGAACGACATGAGGGTGAGTAATTAATGACAGAATTTTCATTTTGCTGTGAACTAACCCTTTAACATTTTATTGGTAGTGGTGCTTTAAAGGAGAATTTCGAGACAAGGCATTCTAACAGTATTCTGTTGGACTGTAAATATGCTGAAAATGATGAAAGACATAGTTTTTTTGAGGTAGTTTAAGTTTCTTGACATTCAAGCTACAGTCTTTGTGCATTTCTGGAATCCTGTCAACATGGATGCGCTGGAGTCTCTCAGGTTAACAGCTCAAAGCATAAGACACTAGCATTATATGTAGTCATGCACTGCATGAATGGACAGCCAATCACATGATTTCATTGATCAGCTATTGCGCGACAGTAACCTGCCAACACACGGGCATATTGACGAGCGCTCCTGTGTAATTCCTGTGAAGCCCAGGGGGAACCTGAAAAACAAGTGACTCATGCCATTTGTAGTCAATGTTTATGGACAAGATGGCTTACCCTGGACTATTTATAGCGGCTTCTGTTTAGAATGTGTAAATTCTCCTTCATAATTCTCCCTCTCATTCTCTCTTCCTCCTTTTTCCTCCTTTCTGTCAATGACTGTTTACATGCATATGGAAATGCATGTCATATCAAGATGCTAACCAGCTTGCTATAATGCAATTAAGGCAGTATTCCGGTTTCTAGAATTAATCATTTGGAATTGGATGCATCTTATGTGGCATGTTTGTTCATTTATGTCTGTGCATGTCCTGTTGTGTAATGCCACCTCTTTTTCTCTGCTCATTCTTAAGTCAATCCACATTTTGCAGTGTGTTCTGGACACTGGTCTGTGCTCGTCAGTGTGGCCTGTCTCTCCTTGGGACAGAACAAACGTTCCTCTATTCATCTGAGCGTGGCCTGCGGAAAACCAGGGCTCCTCTGACGTAATCAGCACGCAGCTCTGATGCTTCCCCAACACTTCATTATGCTCCAGATCCCAGCAGAGGGTCAGAGGGTCAGTCAGGGACAGTGTTCTGCAGAGGGAGGTGATGGGCCGTGGGCCTGGAGCTGCACTGTGCTTCTCAGGAAAGGCTGCTGTATGCTGTTTGGGGGAAAATCATGTAAAACGTTGACATTTTTAGTTGTTGGTATTAAAAAGTTTTGGTTGAGTGTTGGGATGGTCTCACAGGATCTGTCTTTTGTCCCAAATCAAACATCAAAAATCTTCCGTTTTAAGTACTTTTAACTTGACAAAACCTCTTAGAAATGTGCAACTGTTTGCAAAATGTTTTATTGGTTAATTTTTATTTATTATAGACCTTTTTATTTATTATAAAAAAGTAAATTATTTAAAATATATATTATATATTAAAATATTTATATATATTTAGCTAGAAATATGAATAGATGTAAATATAAACAAAATATTTTTTTGTATTTAATATTAAAATTTATAAGAAGACATCTATTTCCATCCATCTATAATTTTTTAGATAAATTAGTTATTTTTTATTTTAGTTTTGAGATATATACAATCAAAATAAAAAATCTAAAATAATATTTTTATTTTCATATCATATAGTATAACTATATATAGACGAAATATGTTTTTAATAACCTGTCAAGTTCTAAAACACGTCTCAAGATCCCTAAATTCTGCACTGTCTGGCTGTTTTTGAACCTTAATTTATACTGCATTCTACCTCTGTGTGTGTGTGTGTCTGTGAGCCTCTCCATAAGTTCTGTCTTGTTTAAGTGAGCATTATAGAACTGGACACTATTGTTTTAGGCAGGACGGTTGGTGCAGTAGAAATGCCTGGACTTGCTCTCAGTAGAGTTGCACCTGCACCCATTTCCTGACTTAAATGTGATGCATTGCTGATGGATAGCAGTGCAGAGTGCTCCCTGTCCCAGGATCCATCACTCCTCACAAGGTACACAGTGTAATGGTTGGCCGCCGCATTCATGGCCTTGGCGAATCAATCTCCATCATTTCATGCTGTAGAGCGTGTGGGTGTGTATCCGTGTGCGTGTTCGGCCAGTGCTGTGCGTGTCAGCAAATCCCCTTTTGCAGAAGTAGTGCTGCAGAGGTGATTATTTCTCTTTACGCTTATATTGCATCATTCTAATTGGGTAGAAATGCATATCCCCTCTGTCCCCAGTGTGTCTCCTAACTGTAACATGTAGTGCCCTGGCTGTTATTAATGTCCTAACAGTCTCCCTAAGGTTGTGCCAAGCGTCTATCCTCAGAGAGCACAGCAAAGACCGGGATTACCTTCGGCCCGTCGGCAAACTCCTAACGCAAATGTTGCCTAATCCTCCCTGTAAGAAATAATTAGACTAGTAAACAAACTGTAGTGCTGTATCTGGGCTTTACTCACAGGGAAGGCTCATCCTGCCTCTGCACGCTCTCTGCTGAGATTGAGGTCCTGACGGAGTGGATTTTACAGTTTTCAGTTCAGTTGTGCGCCAATGAGAACTGAATTGAGAATGTTCTTTTTAAATTCCTGAATTTGAATGTCAGGAAGTAGAATTAAAATGAACAGAAATTCAGAGATATTCAAATATGTAACTACTGTAACTAAAAAGCAAAGTTTATGGAGACAAACATTGAATGTTTGCTTGAGAAAGTTTCAAAGTTTGTAGGCCGGATGGATGGATCGAAAGACAAATTAATAGACAGATGGATGGTTATGTACTGTAGTTAGGTGGATGGACGGATAGATGTATGGACAGATGAATGGATAAACGGATGGATGGATAGACTGATGGATAGATACTGTAGGTGGTATATGCTATGGATGGGTGGGTGGATGGATGGAAAGACAAATGGTTTAAACTGATGGATGGATGGATGGATGGATATATATATTGTGGATGGATGGATGATGGAGAGACAAATGGATTGACAAACGAATGGATATATACTGTAGATGGATGGAAAGATAAATGGATAGACAGACTGATGGAGAGACAAATGGATTGACAAACAGATGGATATATACTATAGATGGATGGATGGAAAGACAAATGGATAGACACTGATGGATAGATACTGTGGATGGATGCATGGAAAGAAAAATGGATAAACGGATGAATACATACTGTGGGTAAAATGGATGGTTGGATGAATGGATAGAAAGACAAACAGATAGACAAGACTGATGTATATTAGATACTATTGATGGATAGATACCGTAGATAGGTAGATGGATGGATGGATGGATGGATGGAAAGAAAGGCAGATGGATGGATGGATGGATGGATAGATTGAAAGACAAATGGATAGACACTGATGGCTAGATACTGTGGATGGATGCATGGAAAGACAAATGGATAGACAGATGGATGGATAAATACTATGGATGGGATGGATGGATGGATAGATGCGGTGGATGGATAGAAAGGCAGACAGACTGATGGATAGGTACTGTTGATGGATAGATACTGTAGATAGGTAGATGGATGGATGGATGGAAAGAAAGGCAAATGGGTAGATATGATGGATGGATGGGCAGACAGACAAATATATAAGCAGACAGATAGATTTCCCAAAATGGATTACCTGTGTTGAATTTCTTTGAATTACAATTCAGTAAATTCCCCTTCCTGTCATTCCAGTTCAACCTGTGGCAAATGCAGTTCAAATTCACACCGTTTGGCTTTGAGCCAGTGTTTGTTCCCTTCTGAACTCTCATCTAAACTATTGCATTTTCAGCAAACCAAAATTAGCCATTGTGAATGAAAGACATTAAAGCAGTATTTATTAATTCAATTAGAGTTTTATGTTTGCCTGTGCGCTGTGGTTTTCTTTGGCATTTTAATTACTGCTAATAGTTGGTTGGGGGTTTTTTTGCCATTGGGCTTTGTGTGGACTGGGCGGTGAATTTCAAATATGTTTTGCCTGTCTCTTGACAGCAAATACACGGATAAACAACGCTCTTATCGCCGCTTATTGATGCAAAGTAAACGTGGAGGAAGTAGTTCACTAGTTGACGGCTTCCTGTCCAGCTGAGTGTGGACTGCAACAGAGCGTAGTGGTCAGTTTCAGGGGGCCGGGCATCAACGGCCCCATTGTGACCGAGGATTTGCGTCATAACTATGATTTTATGACATGATTGGGTCAGGATTAAAGGGCGGTTTTTATTCCATTATATCAAATAGCCTTTGACGTTGGCCTTTGTGTGGCCTTGGGGCTTCTGCTGAGGGCTTTTGTTTCGTCTGTTGTGGGGTCAGAGGAGCATCCTTGAACTTGTGGCATTCGGGGCATCGTGACGTCCCATGAGTGGAGCTGACACTTGAAGCATGAATGTGTTCAGTGTTCCCCCTAAAACCTCTCCCATTCACTAATGCACAAATGAAGAGGTCCCATGCCAGCAGTCTGGATGCAATATGGTGTCAGAGGCCGTTTATTGCAGACCACATGTCTGCTTTGTTCACCTTGGCCTAGTTTTAGCCCGGAAAAAGAGCTAGTATGCTACAGAAATTATATAAATAATGTAAAACAATCCTAATAATAGTACAAATCCTAGTTTAGAGTGATGTGTTGATGATATTCAAGGATTCCTGGGCTAAGTTTGAATAAGCAAAATTCTAATTAGACAGTTTCTAAAAAGAAAGAGCAAAATAAAATGCCATTTAATGACGTCCTACTTATTCTTGTGTTGAATATCATTGCTCATTTTACCTACAAAACCTAGCTTTAAGGTTGTAAAGCCACTTATCAACACAAGCATCCTCGCTGTGGAATGCAATTACTCAGTTCCTTAGTTTTCTTCAGATTTATCTGTTGAGAGAGAGAGATGCTCGAAGAAGATGCCGCAAGCCAGGCTGCTTCCTGATTCCAGTGACGCTGTTCGCTAGTAGTGAATCTAACCAAGATCTGTGGCAGGAACATGAGGTTTCTTTCCTCTGTTTATTTTGATGGCCGCTATGATGCTGACGCAGTACTGTACTCTGCGTGCACGTTTTGAGGAATGTTCAAGATGGTTTTGATAGGACAGTTGCTTTAACTATCATTGTTTTTTGGTACAGGCATCGTGTGAACTTGCACATTCTCATCTTCTAACAGCTGCAACACTGTATTGTAAAATCCTTGATTCTCGTTATCTTTAAATATTTGAATTATTTGCTTTTTTCCATATTTATGAAAAAAATGAAAATCAATTATATTTATTTACATTTATTAGTTTACCAAAATTACTTGAAAATAAGCAATTCATAGATTATGAATAAATTGTGTGTATGTGTGAGTTTATTTATAAACTATGAATGACATTTATGAGATTTAAATGAGCATTGATGAATTAATTAAAAAAGAAACAAACTAAAAAAACCTTTTCACCTTTAATTGATCTTTATTAATTAATGACTATTGTATTTATACATTTAATAAATAATTATTTCATTCATTTTATATTTTAGTTATTAATGATGATTAATGATGATATTTTAATTAATTTTAAATAATTAATTAATTAAAAAAATTTTTTTTAATTTAATTTTTAAAAAAATAATATTTAGTATTTAGTATTTATATTATTTAGTATTTCATGTATAATATTTAGCGTAGAATGACAAATTTATTTGTTTATTTTTTAATTGAAATGTTAATTTGTTTTGGGAATGATAGCTGTGGTGGTAAATGTATAATGTAAATAATGTAAATGTATAGCTTTTGTACACTTCAGTATTTTCTTGCAAAATTGACTTACCTCTGCGACTCGTTTTTGCAGCATAAAAGTTAGTTTGTGTAAATGACATTTGAATGTTGACTTAGAAACTCTATTCATAAAAGTTGAACACAGTTTTAAAAGCTTTCAAGTACTCTGCTGAGTACTGTACAGTTTGTTGTTTTTCTCTTTTATTGAGTCTCTGTTCTCCGTTTCCGCAGTTGATGTGAGTGCGGCGCTGCCACTGCAAGTGCCGCCTTCTGCCATCCCCATGGACCTGCGTGTGGATCACCAGTTCGCCTTGGCGCCGACGGATTCGGCCCAGCGCGAGCAGCAGCTGCAGCAGGAGCTTCTGGCCCTCAAGCAGAAACAGCAGATTCAGAGGCAGCTCCTGATCGCAGAGTTTCAGCGGCAGCACGAGCAGCTCTCGCGCCAGCATGAAGCGCAGCTGCAGGAGCATGTCAAGGTGAGGCGAGTGCCGCTGACTCGGGGTGGGCGGTACAGAGCGCTGCGGGGATGAGCTGTTTTTATAGGCCTTCCTGGAAGTTTGCATCACCTTATAGATCTTCCACGAAAAACAATAGATTTTTTCCATTGGCTTTTGGATTGTTGTAGAACGTAAGCTCTGGGACTGACAAAAGTTTATAATTCTTATATGCATTTTGTTCATCATGATAATCTTCACAAATAAAAAAGCAAGTGTTATGAATTTTGAAGCCTTAATAGAATCGGCAAAAGTAAAATGCTAGAACTACACCATGGTCGCACGACTTTAACGTCACCACCATTAAGCTTCTGACAACTCTGTCGGTCTAAATGGTTTTCGGATTAAAAAAAATTTTTTTGCAAGAGATTGAGTAGTCCAATTTACTCAGGACATGTTAAAGTTAATAAAAAATCACAAGCAGGGCACTGTGATTTCTGTGTTTCCGTGATTTTTTTAAAGGAAGGACACAATTTTAATGGTAAACCTCTACTGCACTTTGTTTGACTATAAAAAAATAAATAAAAGCAATTGTTAAATTTTCATTTCATTACATTTTGAAAAATAAATTAAAGTTTTGTCTATTTGATTACCATCGATTTTAATATTAAATATGTATAAAATCATAAATCCAGAAACATTAAGACAGAATTAAAATTTCTGTAAAAATAAAACATTCCATCAGGCCCTATTATTTTAAAAATCAGTTGATTGGACATGCAGAATTTAATTAAGATATGAGAAAATTTGAGAAAATTTAAGCTGAATTTGGTGAAAAATAAAAACGGATTTCATGTGACTCTAAAAATTTTGCTTTTGTTAAATTAAATAAATTTTTTAAAAATTGTATCAATTTCATGATTTCAGTTATTTAGATGTGCTTTTTTATTTCTAAAATGTAAAATAAAATAAAAAAACTTTTTTAAGAACTAAAATGGAAAAAATAGAATCCAGAAAATTTTTATATATATATATATATATATATATATATATATATATATATATTTTTTTTTTTTTTTTTTTTCATAAGGCCCTAGGTATTTCTAATATATTTTATGTCATAGAATAAAATGTAACAAATATTTTGAGCCTGTGTTAACCACAAACCTTATTTCAAGCATTTAACCAAAAAGCCATTTAAAAGGTTTTGGCATGATGGAACTGGTAGTGCAAAATGTTGAGGTTTTAGGATTTCTGCAGCATTCCTGCAGCGCTCTATACAGGTTTAAATGAAAAACCAGTACAAAATATTCAACAGTTGATTTTTTAAATACCATCCATTGCTGTTGAGCCTGGTACAGTGTGTCTAGATTCAAACACACACATAAATTGAAAGCTATGGCTTTGTTGGTTTCCTGAGATTTCTGTGTGTTACTCACACAGTGTTACTATGTAGATAGAGAAGACATAAATAAAGCTCACAAGCCATATTGATTACTTTTTATGATACTTTTATGGTGCTTTTTTGAGCCTGTCATTCGTAGTCACTGAACTATAGTTTAATGGACGAGTGCTGCTTAAGCTTTTTGTGTTCCATGGATACAGTAACAGCACATAGGTTTGGGAGATTAAATAATGACAGAATTTTGATTCTGTTCCTGTAAAGAGCTCACGATGCTGCGGTTCTCGTCTCCGTTCCTCCCTTCCTTCAAGGCTTCCCACGCTTCTGTCTTCGATTTTCCATTTCTTTGTGTGGACTGTGAGGAATAGAGTTTGTTTAGATATTAAAGGTTTGTTGGCGAGTGCGATCTGTCGTGTCTGTGGTTTCCCGAGGCAGCGCTGCTGTCATTGGCCTCCAGACTGAGCTCTCATTGTATGGCCGGACGGGAGACGGGTGACTGCAGTCGCTGTGGGAACTCTGTCCTTGGGAAACACCGGGAGCCTGTGAGCTCAGCAGACCTCTGGCTTCGCTGTGTTGCTACAGTGAGCTCTCTGGCCAATGGGAATGAGGCAGGCCTGAGCGAGCTATAAATAGCCTCACGGTCTGCGGGCAGTGTCAGAGCTGATCTCTCTGCTAAATGGACAAAGTGTAACGCTGGGGTTTGATGGATGCCGCGCTTTTGCCGTGACACCTTGCTGATGATAGGAAGAGGAGAAGCGATTGGGTTTTTCTGCAGTTTCTCACTGGCTGCAAACTGCAGAGATGGTGGAAGAGATGTGTCCTGTGCAGTCAAAGATTTATTTGTCAAACACATTTTCATGATTTTGTCGTTGTTGTTGGATGGGCTAGTCATACAGGACAGGATTATCAAGATATCTGTCAATTATATTTATATTTATGTATTTATTTATTATCGGCTAATTTCTTTTTAATTAATCTAATAGTTGATAGATTTATAGGCCTATGTAAGATCTAGATCTCTAATATAAAATTTGATGCATTTATTTCCTTATATCTTTGTCTTATATTTATTTGTAAAATGTGTTAAATAGTTCTTTGAATTAATTCTAAGAAAAATATATATTCCTATTATACATTCTTGTTCCATGTGTAAATTCAATGGCATATTCAATAGAGTTCACATTGTTCTGAAATAATCTCTCAAATGTGGTTATTTATTTTTTATTCATTTATTTGCAGATTATTTCTTTGAATTAACTTTTTATTCACCAAGTAATATGCATATAATGTATTTTATATATACATTTAAACATATGATTGTTTCTTTGAAGTTCCTTTTGATTAACAAAGTAATATGCATAATTAATATATTTTATATATATACACATACATACATAATACATCATTTAATACATTTTTGACTTTTTTTATTTTATTTAAATAAGTAAATAAATAAAAACAAAAAAATATTATATTATAATTCGATTTGTTTTTATATATTTCTGTATTTATAAACATTTTAATCAAACTTTTAATGCATTTAAAGGATCATTATTATAATGAATATTATATACCAGTAGATTTTTTTTATAAATACTATATATGAAATAAACTTTCAATTTACTTTTCAATTCATGTGTTAGCAATACATCACATAAAAAGTACTTTACACTGATTGTTGTTATGCATTGACCGAACACCACTTTTCCATTAATATTTGGCCCTTGGAACTTTTTGTTTTGTTTTATTTTTATTTTACCAATATTTTTTTTTTTTTCAACATCAACAAAAAGCATCTTTACACTGCAAAAGTGGAAAAGAAGCTGCATCTGACATGGCTTGTAGCCTATAAATACTAAAAAAAAAATATTTTGTAATAGTGATTGTTAATGTTAATTAATAGAAAGTTTTTTTTTTTTGTGAGGAAAAGCATGTCATCCTTGAGATGGGTTCGTGTCATGGCTTATTTCTGGTCTTAAACAGCCCAGATGTGATGTGAAATGGTGGTTAGACCCATGCATATTGATGAGCTGAGGTAGATGGCATGGTTTGAAAAGCTCCAGTTAGAAATGTCAGTGCTTTGCCTGATGAGGAAGAGTCTTTGCGGTTCGCTAGACGTGCTCTCCGCTCCAGTGTCATCACAGCCTCCAGCCCCGCACTGCCAAGTGACAGACGCCCATGACTCATCGCCGGTGATCTCCCAGGATCTGCGGAAAGAGACGTGGAAAGTGAGAGGAAAGACTTATATAACCAAAAAGAGGAGTATCGAGGCTGGATGAAAGCATCTTCTTAAGTAACTGCTTGCTTACAGACTAGCCGTGAGCTTTATTAGACCCTGTGCCAGTGTTAATGTGATTTAACTGACCAGAATCACCGATATCCACTCAGCATCCAAGCATCAGCTGTATACGGCTCTGATATTACCCATCATCACACGCCAGTAATGGACGTGACTGCTGCTGAGCTGAATAACTGCAGAAGTGGAAATGCAGTTAAAGGGAAATGTTAGACGAAATGGCTGCATTTACAGAGCACAGTGTGAGAGAGATTACCAGCGTCTTTAAACGCTCATTTTAGTCAGGGAGCTTTTGAGGTAATTGCTTATGTTAGATTCATTTGGGGAGAAAAAGTGGAATGTTGCTTTTATGCTACACAACGAGACATCGATAAACACATTCAGGAACTGCTTTCTTGTATGGTGTCGGTATTTCCAACAATTGCATCTAGTTATTGCTGGTACGACTTTGGTGTAGTCGTGTGTATCTTCAATATAGAGTCAATGTGAAATGCTGTTGAAAAAATAATAATAATAAATAAATAAATAAAAATAATAATAATAAATAAAAAAATTGTAAAGAAGAAATACATATACACTACTGTTCAAAGAAAAAAGTCTCTTATGGTCACCAGGGCTTTTATTTATTTGATTAAAAATACAGTAAAAACAGTACTGTTTTGAAATATTATTACAATTTAAAATAGCTGCTTTTTTATTGTAATACATTTGAAAATGTAATTTATTCCTGTGATGCAAAGCTGAATTTTCAGCATCATTACTCCAGTCTTTAGTGTCACATGATCCTTCAGAAATCATTGAAATTTGCTGCATTAGAAACCTTTAGCCTATTATTATTATCATTGTTGAAAACAGTTGTTTTAGTTGTACCTAATATTTTTGTAGAGACAATTTTTTCAGAATTTTTTTGATGAATAAAAAGCACAAAAATCTTTTGTAAGTGATTGCAAATTTAATGCATCCTTGCTGAATGGAAGTTAGTTTCTTTTCAGTTAAAAAGTCTTACTGACCCTTAACTGACCCTTTTGAACATTTTTTTTTTTTTTTTCACTTTTATTTTTTTTTTATTTAATTGTTTATTTTTCATTTACTTCATGCTTTTGATTTTTGTTTTATATATTTGTTTGAAATAACATGCAGAATAATGTTGTGTTTAAAAAAACGAGCAAATAAAATACTTATTTTGATGAATTTATGAGGACTTTAAGACAATTGAAATCAAGGTCCACTGTATTCACTTGAATAATGTTTATATGTGTGTTCTTGTTCTTCCCCTTCAGCATCAGCAGGACCTCCTGGCCCTGAAACATCAGCAGGAGCTCCTGGAACACCAGCGGAAGTTGGAGCGCCATCGTCAGGAGCAGGAGCTGGAGAAACAGCAGCGGGAACAGAAGCTCCACTTACTCAAAAACAAAGAACGCGGCCAAGAGAGTGAGTGAAAAACTAATTACCTGACTGAAACACATAAAGGTCTTTGATTTATTAGGCTAATCAGCACTGTGGCTTGGATGTCTGTCTCAGCATTATAATTGCTTTTTAAAAACCAAAATTGTGACCGAAACGCCTGAATTAATAAATATGCCCATATTGCTAGTTTTGATAGTTAGACCAATTGTCTTGTCTCATAAAACGATCCACTTGGTTTGAGTCTGACCTGCATCGCACCTTCTTCATCTGCAGGTGTGCGATGGAGTTGATTTACTAAAAACCAAAATTAAAATTACTTGCCTGAAGTAGTCAAATGCCCATATTGTTAGACCATGTTAGACCACGTATCGCACCACTCATGTAGATGATATAAGTTTGAGTCTGACCTGCATCACTTCCTTCTAACCACCTGTTTTCCTTCTAAAATAATTTTCAATAAAAAAACCCCCATTTTAAGGGTGTTTGCTCATGCAGAACTCATTATTAGGGTATGAGGTTTCTGTTCCTTCACTGTGACTACATATACGTTGCATGTAAATTTGGTTGTCAGTTCACCTTTTAGTGTTCAATCCTGTTCTGTACACACACAGTTCAGTAATTTACAGGAGTGACAACCGCATTCTACAACCATATTGATTGCTGATTAATTCAGAAAAAAACATCAAAGAACAAGCCCACAATAAGCTTAAATCCAAATGCATTATCTTGAAAATGAGCTACTGCACCTGCCTACTTTATGAACTCCTTAAACTGGATCGCTTTATGATCTAAGCTCAAACAAGAAGCCAAAAGATGCTTAATTTGCATTGCTTATAATAAGTGGACATGGCAACCCTTTCCTTAGCCTTCCAAACATAAACAAAACAATAGCTGTAACGATAATAGTAATGATAGATCACAATAACGGTGAACAGTTTGAGAGTGTGTTCTGTACACAAAAAACTGCAACTTAGGGGATTCATTCCCATATATATATATATATATATATATATATATATATATATATATATATATATATATATATATATATATATATATATATATGCAGTTTTCACTCCTGAAACTTTACAGTAGCCATGTTTTCAGCCGAAGTTGCGAATTTAACTTGTGCACAAAATTGCGATATTGCATACAACTTTGGCAAAAAAAGCACCAAAAAAGTTCCCATCCAGCGAGACGAAGAGAACAAAATTGTCACTTTCTGATAAACTGGCACCAAATATCATTATGAAAAAGATAACTAAGTCACTGTGGGGCTTTTTCATATACAGTAGGCCTATTATAAATTACTTGTGCCTCAGAGTGCACAGACGAAATGCAGTGAATGCAGTCATGTTATCTTGCTGTGTAACGTTAGTTTGGTAATTTTTGACCCTGGACCACAAAACCAGTCTTAAGTCGCTGGGGTATATTTGTAGCAATAGTCAAAAACACATTGTATAGGTCAAAATGATTGATTTTTCTTTTATGCCAAAAATCATTAGGACATTAAGTGAAGATCATGTTCCATGAAGATATTTTGTAAATTTCACACTGTAATTATATCAAAACTTAATTTTTGATTAGTAATATGCATTGCTAAGAACTTCATTTGGACAACTTTAAAGGTGATTTTCTCAATATTAAATTTTTTTTGCACCCTCAGATTCCACATATTCAAATAGTTGTATCTCAGCCAAATATTGTCCTATCCTAACAAACCGTACATCAATGGAAAGCTTATTTATTCCGCTTTCAGATGATGTATAAATCTCAATTTCAAAAAATTGACCCTTATGACTGTTATTGTGGTCCAGGGTCACATTTGGTAAATACGTTTCCATTGTGGTTTATGCACGTTTTCCTATTGGATAAAAAATGTAACCACGTAGGTTTTTTTATGCGCATGTTAAGAATTTATTTGCATCTTGGTGTTTACGTTTGTTTTTTTTTTGTTTTTTTAAATGCAATATCTCAAAATGTGCATAAAAATAGGTGGAAACATAGCTAGTGTGTATGTGGCCTATTAAATCTATGGTATTTTTTTACCAAAATCAATGGTCTGATATCTTATAAGATTATTAAATTTGTTGCACACAATTTAATATTTGGTGTTTCAGGCATGAGCAATATTACCAGTGACACTTGCACTAGTTGTGTCTATTTTCTCAGATAGTGTGTAGTTATCTGAGATGCTCCTGGCAGTACAGTACAGCCGGTCTATTTTTATCCGTCACTGTTGTCGTTAACACGGTGGTCACCTGTTGCCTGCGAGGAGCATGTGTTGTCTGGCGGCGCAGATGTGTACATACACCAGCGACGGCCTCTGGGGACATGTTTACAGACGATGGGAAAGGTGGTAATTGAAGAAAAATCTGTGAGAATTCATCCATCTGATGTGTTTCTTTGATAGAGAGAACAATAGTGAGAAAAAAGACGTCTTTGTTTAACCGTGGTGGTCTCAAGGGAATTGAAATAGAGAGTTTGCTCTCTATTTAAATCCGGATAAAAGGGGTCGTTCCTCTCAGATGTGAAGAGATATCCGAACCAAGTCGGGCTGCAGTGGAAGAGCTGTTTATCGGCACCAGAAAACAAGTGTCAGCCTTTGTGGTCATGATCAATTGGGCACTGTTCGATCTCCTCTGTCTCAGACTATTAAGAGTTTTTTAAGAGCATTTAGAAAACGAAATTACTGCACTGCAAATTACAGGGTTTAGAAATGGCGAAGAATTTGACAGTCACAAATGCATAAAACCCCTTCCCGAGACTTTTAGAGAAATCTAGCGGTATAGCGCAGCTAGAGGCTGAGAAAATGCCATTAATGTCCCGCTGCTTGGCTGTTTGTGATCTTCCTGAACTGTGGGCTCTGATCAACAGGCGCTGTGGCGAGCACTGAGGTGAAGATGAGGTTGCAAGAGTTCGTCCTCAACAAGAAGAAAGCACTGGCCCAGAGGAGCCTCAACCACTGCCTGCCGAATGACCCGCGCTACTGGTACGGGTGAGTATCGCAACCTGATCGGTGCTGATGTTTCAGAAAGGACGTCTAACAGGTCCTGTTTTCATCTGGCTTTGACAAAGCAGTCAATTGAGACAGAATTGCATGCTGTTTACAATTAACATTAACATGCAGCTTTTTGGTTTTGTGAAGTAAATAACTATATGATATGATATGTGTGTGTATGTGTGTGTATGGATGTATGTGGGTAGTTGACAAATAAAAATTGTAGAAAAATTATAGCAAATATGTAGAGAAAAAAAACTCAGCAAAAAACTTTTAAAAAAATAATGAGAAAAATGTAAAAAATGTATCTTCATTCTTAGTTACAAATGGCATGAGAGAGGATTATCTTCAGTGTTAGAGGTTTTTTTTTAACATTTTTCCGTCACACCATAGGACACATTGATACGTCAACTACCCATGTATGTATGTATATGTACAGTATCTCACAGAAGTGAGTACACCCCTCACATTTTTGTAAATATTTCATTATATCTTTTCATGTGACAACACTGAAGAAATGACACTTTGCTACTATGTGAAGTAGTGAGTGTACAGCTTGTATAACAGTGTAAATTTGCTGCCCCCTCAAAATAACTCAACACACAGCCATTAAGGTCTAAACCGCTGGCCACAAAAGTGAGTACACCCCTAAGTGAAAATGTCCAAATTGGGCCCAAAGTGTCAATATTATGTGTGGCCACCATTATTTTCCAGCACTGCCTTAACCCTCTTGGGCATGGAGTTCACCAGAGCTTCACAGGTTGCCACTGGAGTCCTCTTCCACT
>JAFVLL020023338.1:0-13476 GCA_021397915.2 Tor tambroides | reverse complement strand
GATTTCTTAGCTTAAGGGCTTTCATGCAACCGGGCCCTGACCTTTGTCACAAAAAGTCTTTTCTTGTTGCCTTTTTCCTTAATAAACTTAATAAGCTTATTAAGTCAAGTCAAGTCACCATTATAGCGCTTTTTACAATGCAAATTGTGTCAAAGCAGCTTTACAATATAATTTTATAAGTTTATTAGCCAACATTTTGTGCTAAACTATCTAACATATTAGCTAGATAATACTAGATAACATGCTAGATAATATGCTAGACATATGCTAGATAATATGCATATATAAAGCATATTAAATATAGCGAAATGTCTACTTTAATGCTTCAAATAACTTTTGTAAATATAAAATGTTAAAATATGGGTGAAATGTTCCAACGTTGTTTAGTATATATTCACGTAAAAATGAAACAACATACTTATTCTGACCTGGACCTATTAAACTTTGTAAATACCAAACTGTATTAAAACGCTTTGCTGACCAATGGGCAGAACTTAGTGGTTTTAAGGACAGTGGCAAAGATGGGTAAAGAATTCAAATTATTTCGTTTTGGGGGGCTGCACAGTAAACCTTAAACAGAGTCTTGAAAGTTTTGAAAAGAACATGATCTCATACCATCAATGACCACGTCTGGCGGTGGGCTATAAGGAACCCACACGCTTCCATAAGGGTCATCGTTTATCCACAGTGGTAAATAATATTTTCTGCTCAGCTGCAGGGGTCCATCGGACCGGCTCACATGGTCCTGACAGCGCTCTGGGATACTCCCCACGTCTTTAATGGACAGAAATCTCTCCGGAAGCTCCACGACGCTGTGGATGCTGTCTATCCTCACGTAACTGTGACTCAGCCTCGTCTCGTCGTGGACCATTGACAGCTGGGACACCAGGACCCCGGCACCGCAGCGCAGCGAGCCCGTCCGGACCCACCGGCTCAGACTCTCCGCCAGCTGACACTTTATCCGCCATCGGCCGTCCGTGACCGTCAGGTCGTAGCTGTAGCTCTCAGCGGCGAGATGCTGTACGCTCAAGTACCGGTCCAGAGCGACGACAGCCAGGCACAGCGGGCTGCTGAGGGTCAGGGAGAGAGTGTGCGCGGACCGCAGCTGCTCAAACACCGCCTGAAGAGCAGAACCGGACCCGCTGTCACTGTGATCCGCTGGGCCTGCCATCACTGAAACCAGAGACTGTTAGAACGTCCAGATCCAGACTCAACCCCGTTAGCTCCACATTTAATAACGTTGAATGTGTCTAAGTAGATAAGAGCGACTGTTTATAGGAGACAGATTACTCACTAAGCTTACTTACATGAAATATACAGGGTTTTGTTCATTTACATTTTGAAATAATATACGTTTGTGCGATTTTACTGCTCATGAACTCAGCTCAAACCTCTCGGAATGTAAACAAACTCAAAGCGCGCGGTGAGTTCGTGTTTCTTCTTCCCGAGCAACTAAACACTAAACGCAAACCACACCGCCACCTACAGGCACGGAGGACACAACAGCGACACCTAAGTTCACCGACAACAAAGTTCTAACTTTGATCCCATGTCACCTTTGACAAATATTGAAAACAGCGTGCCTTAATGAAAATGTTTTTTACGGTCCTAAAGTGTATTACGATAGAAAATATCTTTGAATTCTATATTGTTGGAGTAACACAATTTCAGAGGAAACAAGAACCTTAGGGATGCAATTTGAAGCAAAGGTTGGCTTTTCCTCATCCGATATATATTTAATATGCGTTTTATAACTAATGCAACTACATATGTACGTTATTAGTAAATGAATGGTGTACATATTCAACGTACATTCGAATTCATGTGTATTTCACAAATGAATCTCAACTGTGTGACAGAAGTCGATATGAGCCCTGTTTACACATACAGTGCTAAAACTTGGCACAAAAATGTAGTGTTTTAGGGAGAATTACATCGAAATGGCATGAAAGAACAGTATGTGTGCTAGTAAATCTTAGTAAATTTAAAATAACTATTTCTGTAATAAATATTTCTGGTCAAATTTAATTTATATACATAATTTCAGATGTAGAGCTGCTGAACATGCTCAAAGACAAAAGAAGAGCCCATGGATTTCTAATATAATTTTATAAAATTAGAAAAAGAAATGTTACATTTTTATTATTTTAATATAAAAATTTGTTATTTTATTTTTGTTTTAAAAAAATATTGTGTATTGAAAAGTAAGAGTCGGTGTAACATCCAAACTGTTTCAGAATGTAAACTTTTTTATTATTAATTTCTTTTAAAACAATATTAACAATATGTTAAAGCTTGTTGTGATGGTATATGTACACAGAAGAATAAAAGGGGGAAAACAAGCCATACATTGACTGTGCAACATCAACGCGCTGAACTGACAAACAGAAAGCTTTACGCCCCCATCCCCCCCCAAAGTAAGACACTTCAATAATTAATCTGTTACAAAATACCTCGGTTTTTACTTTCAAATCATACACTGTATATAAATTTATTTCAATCTATTTGACATCTTATAAAATAAACAACTATATTTTTCTAGACATTTTTGTATATCTTATATTACAATATCTTCCATGTATTTTCTGCAGAGTATCAGCAGAGATGGCTGTTTATACCAGGTGTCATTTTCCGTCTCTTCCCCTCACCTGGTAGAATATAAATGCATTGACAGTGTCACCTGATGTCACCTGTTCAGGTAACACATATAACACATACACTCACAACACACACTCACAACTCCATGAGGCCTAAAACCTCATCAGAACAGACACTTTTGGGGAGAAATTCAGGCCAGAGAGAGAGAAAGAGTGATAGAGAGAAAGACAGCACAAAGCAAAAGACATAAAGAAGGGAAAAAGAATAAAGTGCAGTCTCCACAACCAGAGCATAGTTTCACAGAGAAAGAGAACAAAGATGAGAGTCGGTACTCTGGTTTTCATCTACCACTCACAACCCAATCAATGAACAAACACAAAAACAATCAAAACCTTTAACTCAAGAAACATTTCAGACTAAATGTTCGAGCCTGGCTGACAAAATATTTCATGAAAACACTGCAAATGGGCATTAAATTAAGCTCATTTTGTTCGGGGGACGATGTACACCCTATATGGCCATCACAGTGGCAACTGGCATAAGTCGCAACCTTCGGATTTATTTGTCCTACTCGTTTTGAAATTAATGTTTGCAAGTGTTTACAACCCTACTGGAAAATCCAGATTAAACTGCTTTTGGAACAAGGAGGCTGTTTTATAGCTCCTCCCAAAACCAGGTTCACCGCCCTAAGATAGTAACTATCTGGTTTGTTGCTTGTCCTAGACGGTTGGAGCAGCTAATGACCATCTAGTAACCAGCTTAAACCAGCAACAGTGTTCTAAAACACATCTACCATATTGGGATGGATTCGTAGGTTGAGCAATCTACAATTTACAGTTAAATCTGACTCAAAGTGTAGTTTCTCTCATGTCTACAGACATAAAGAGCATTTGTGAGACCCAAAGATAATCTCAGAGCAGCAGAAGGTGATAAATGGGAGGCACCAATACAGAACACTCTGTACCCTGAAACACACCAACATCTTCCTTGTCTTTTCTAGTGTGACTCCAGGGAGGCAGAACGAAATGTTGAACCAGTCATGTGATTCACAAACCTTTGAAAACATTTCGAAACAGTTCAGGTGGGCAGGTTTGGGACATAAATGGGAGATTTGATGTTGTAAGGTTTATAAATGTAAAAATCTCTGGAGTGCTTCCTTTGAGTGTAGTTTGTAGTATCTTAAACATCTGATTTGATCTAAAGATTAACAAGCTAGACACCTGCGTGGAGATGTCACACCTGAGAGAGTCGGGGAGTTTCACACTTTCCATACATGAGTGAAGGAATGTCGAGGATCTTTTTGTACAAAAATACTTGGTTTTCATTCAAACAGCACATTGGCTTGTACTAATACGAAGCGTTTCTTGCTAATACAAGAAAACATACCTGATGAAAAACAGAAATCTCTTCGATAAGTCTAAATTACACACATTCTTGTTTTTCGATTTGCATTGCACAACATGCAGAAGGGCACATGATCTTAGACGGTGTTGAACAGAATTTTCTGAGTTTTAAAAACAATGAAACAATTAGCACCAGTCTTTAAATGTGCTATGCGTGACAGGACGGAGGAAAGTGCATTATGAAGTCCCAGCAAAGAAATTTTTTTTAATTATTTTCCCATTTTTTTTTCCTATTTGTGTGTCTGGGAGTGTTCACAACATTCCAGAACATCAAAACATCGAATTTTTGCCCTTTGCATGACACTCCCATGTCTACATCAACTCCCCAAAAAATGTAATGGGGAAAAAAAATATAAAAGAAGTATTTTTGAGTTGTATTTGTGAAACACTTTGCCCAAGTGACAGGCAGATGAGAACATTTCCATTTCTGCAGCCCTGACATTATGATTGTCTTCAATCATTCAACCTGCATTATTGTCTTACTTTAATATATCTTCATTTTTGCAGTTTAACTGCTGCGGCACTTGCACCCACCACCATAAAACAATCACAAAGTCCCTCTACTACGAAGCATAAATTAGACAGAGCTTCATCCCTGTGTAATACTGAAACTAAATAATAAAGCACCTCTGTTGTGCTCATATTGACATCAAATCAATGAAGATTTACTGTGTGGACGTGCAGACCACATGCATGTCTGAAAACTCAAAGAACTGTTCAATCAGGGAAGCCAACATGCCTCTCCATGTTTAGAACCTAAATAAGAAATAACAGTACTGAAATATAATGTTCCGAAACTCAATATGTGGAGAAACTCTACGTACAGTACGGTGAATCGAGAAAAAAACAAAAAATTTAAAAAAAAGTAACAGGGATTGAATTGAACTCAGCAGTAGGAAAATTTGCCCTAGTGCGAAATTGTTCTTAAATATTTAAAATATACAACGCAATTCAAGTTTATGTTAGCGTTAACATAACTACAGGAGGGGGCCGAACCTGCTCTGCACTTGATAACAGGAAGCCAAATTTTTTTGAAATATAGTTGGGTCTTCGCTGAATTATGCCCAGCTCTTCCCATCAGCACACACACGTGAAATTAGATGCATATAAAGCAGTTCATGACCATGTATTTTTCTTCTTGTTGGTGGGGCGATTTCTCTTTTAGTTAGTATTTTAGTATGTGGTTGAGGACAGAACACATGCAGCGGCGGAGTTTACGCTCTGTCAAGGCATTACTTGATTCACCGATTTTGTCTTATTTGTGTATGTTTGTCCAGATAGCTGTAACATTACAGTACCAAAAACCCTCCACGGCTTTCTGTCCTTTACATATAGATCAAAGCGCCTGCTTGACTGCTCTGTGACCCCTGTCTCCATGATGGGTCACACTCCTGTGGGCTCCTCCTACGTATCCCAGCATCCTCTGCATGCAGTCCAGTCCAGGCCAGGCCGAGTCCTTGGGCCTTATGGTGTTACCACCATCATTTGCTTGTCATGGGAACTTTGAGGGACTTTGGCTTTCTCGACTTTGGTTTGGCTCGGGAGCGAGCCTTCCCCTAAGCCGAGAGAGTCCCTTCCCATCATGCCATTCAGAGCTAAACGCTCAGCATGCTTTCCCAGCAAATTCTTGGCTTTTCCCAGGTGGCGGGGCTACCGTGGGAGCATGTTTCTGTAGTCCGACAGGTTGCCGGACTGTGAGTGATGATGCTGCTGTTGTTGTTGATGCTGCTGCTGTTGTTGTTGTGGCTGTACGTATCCCACAGTGCTTTGCTGCGGAACGCTAGGGGTGTGGAATAAGGCCTGAGTGGGTGCACTGTGAATCAGACCCTGAGGCTGCATCTTCAAGGGAGAAAGAGAAAGGTTAGAACATGATTCAAGACAGCTAAGTCTGAATGACAATAAATCAAAAAGTGTGTTTGTTCACCTGAAAGAACTGCTGAGGTTGTTGTAGCGGTAAGCTGTGTGGGGCAACCGACGGGTGAGGCGTGTAAGTGGGCGTGGCCTGATGGGTGATGAAACTATTATGGGGGATCATGATTGGTGAGGTGAAGACGGGGGAAGGGACAAGCACAGCGTTACAGTTCACCTGCTGCACAGGGAAGGAAGGAGCCATCATCTGCTGGTCCAGAGGATATCTGTAACACAAACATTATTGGTGAATTTCGAATAGTATGCTAGCATACTACTCATACTACTTCTGTTACGGCAAAAATAGCAAAAGTAGTATGCTTTTCCAAATTTAGCCTACCATTCGGTCTATGACTTCATGTTCATTTTGAATGGGGCCGTCATGCTCACACACACTCACTTGGTTTGTTGAATAGTTGAGCTGCATTGGGAAGACTGGGCCCCCCCATTGCTGTCTGGTACAAGCGTCTGCATTGGTTGGTTTAGTAGCATCCTACCAATCCAAATACACCCCGTATGATATTACTGATCAGATCAGGGAACAGGTTTGTTATAATCACATAATCTGTAATATTACCAAAATCAGCCAATCAGGATGCTCCCTCACTCTACCAATCAAAAAACACCTCTTATGCTGGTGTCCCCAGTAGAGTCTAGGCTAAATTAGATTGTTACTACTCTATCATGGATCTACTGTAATCTATTATTTATTAAAAACAGCCAAATAATAGTTGTTGTTTTTTTTGCTAAAATGGTTAAAATATCATTATAAACTGCTATTCCAATCAGAAATACTGTATTGAAGGGATAGTTCACCCAAAAATGAAAATTCTGTCATTAATTACTCACCCTCATGTCGTTCCAAACCTGTAAGACCTCAAAAAATTACAGTTGAACCACCGATGTCACATGAACTATTTTAACAATGTCTTTACTACCTCTCTGGTCCTTGAACGCGGTAGTTCTGTTGCTGTCTATGCAGGGTCAGAGAGCTCTCGGATTTCATCAAAAATAAAAAGATGACCCAAGGTCTTATGGGTTTGGAATGACATGAGTAATTAAGGGTGAGGAATTATTGACAGAATTTTCATTTTTGGGTGAACTATCCCTTCGCGATTCAAAGAATGCTGTTTTGGGCTCCAAGCCTTTACTCTTTTCAACTGAGAATACAACGTCAATAGCCATTTATAAGCACTGTTTATTCATATCACACATTTAATGCTTTAATTTATTCAATTTAAATTGAATTTAATTTATGCTTTATAAAATGTTTAAAACAGTTTACACAATCTCTGGACTCACGTCATCCTGGACACCAATATTTTAATGATTCATAAAAGATGAATCACCGCTTGGGTGAGGTTCTGGATTTTTTTAGGAGTACTGAACCGAATTTTCACACTGAACGGTGTGAACAGGCTCTTACAATGTCGTTCTGCCACAGTAAACTGTGTTTTTCTGTGTGTTAAGGTGTGTTGTTACCGTAGCTGTCCGTCCTGGCTGTAGTCGGTGTGTGTGTGTCTTTGGCAGTGTGTGTCGTGTTGGGTTCGGTGTCCGTGGTTGGGTGAGAACATCATTGGGTTGCTATAGAAGGGTGTGGTGAGACTGGTGTGTGTCTGCATTGGAACACTGACGGCCTGCATGTGTCCAGTCTGAACCAGTCTCTGCTGGCCCTAAACACACACAAACAAGACATCCATTAACTGCATGAGTCTGTCAGTGAGTAATATGTACAAGTGTGTGTTGTGCATAATGTGTACCTGAGCAGATGAGCTACTGGGCTGTTCTCTGTGTAGTGTGTGTGATGAATGTGAAACACAGTGTTGAGGTTTGGGCTGGGTGCTGTGTTGGGATGGCCTGCCTGGACCCTGCTGCTGCAGACCAGAACTGGCAAATTCCCCCTGTACTGGCTGCTGGAGTAACATCTGTAAACACAGAAATCCAAACACACCGTTTAGAACCAGACAGATTTAGTTCTAGAAATAAAGTCAGACCCCAACACAAACTTCCTCTTTGAATACAGCAGCTTTTTCCACAGAGAAGGAGTACACTACAGTTCAAAAGTATTAACTGTTTGATGCTTACAACAAATGCTTCTTGAGCACTACATTAGCACATTAGAAATATTAGAAATGATTAGAATAACATGTTGTTATTTCTGACGGATCAAGTGACACTGAAGACCGGAGTAATGTCTGCTGAAATTACAGCTTTGCCATCACAGGAATAAATACAATTTTAAAATCTATTAAAGTAATAATTTAAATCAGTTTTACAATATAACTGTTTCTACAGTGTTTTTGATCAAATAAATGCAGCCTAGGTAAGTATAAGAGACTTCTTTCAAAAACAATTTTTAAAAAAGCAGTGTAAATATTTCTATTTTTATATCTCATTTTCTCTGTTTGATGTATTCGATCTGTCCCAAATATGCACAAATAAAGATAACACTGTATGTTTCTAGTGATGTGCCTGTACCTGTAGATTAGCGAGTTGTAGTTTCTCTTTAATGTCGTGCAGCTCTTGTTGTTGTGTTTTGATGTCGGCCTGTAGGATGCGTGTCCGCTCCTCTAGCTGCTCTTTCAGCTGATGCATGACGCCTAACTGAGGCTGCTGGAATCCGTACAGAGATTGTGTCTGCAACCCACATGCACACAGAACACTGAAAACACACACTCGAGTATACAAAAGGAACAACCACAAACAGCGCTTTTCTACCTTTTGGAAACTGTGAACTTCTCTCACAATCGGCCGTTGTTTCCACTGAGCCGAATGAAGACATTACTGACTACATTATTGCATAACGTTTTGAAAAGCTATTTTAGAAAACAATTTGGAGAGTTTTGAATGCCACTGTGAGCTGCAATGGGCAGAGGTTAACAAATACAATTTATAGCAGTCAACTGACAGTACATTTCACAGGTTTTTGGGGCCAGTGCAAAACCATTTTTACAGCCCTAAACTGCCATCCTGCAGCAGAAATATGTGGAATGGTTCTAGATCACCCAGTTGATGGTAAAATCTATTCTAAGATTACAACAAACACTAAACTGTAGCTTTACTTACACATGGAGAGAAGGAGAGACAAAGGAAAAAGAGGGGAAAGAAAGAGAGCAGCTGGGGGAGACTGACCATAGTGGAATGCTGACTGCATGAGGGGGAGAGTGACGTGGGCTCAGAGGAGCTCTGCCTCTGAATCAGGGTCTAAAACAAACAGAGAGACGAAACATTCAGATACACACGTGGACTGATAATACTAACACACACGCAACCATAACAAAGTTTGGGGTCAGTAAGATTTCTTTTTAGAGTGGACGTCAGATGCAAAATTCACTTTTATATCGTGTTTGCATATAAATGTCTTAACAGTGTGTGGACACAACCGCCCTACAATGATAAAAATCTATTCACTGCTTTTTTAATCCCCAAAAAACCTAAACAGTCTCAATTATCAAGCCGTTTTGATTTTCTGAGCAGTATGACATCATACTGTTCAGGCCCTGCCCACGACTGCTGATGGAATGCCCCGTATTTGCATATTTCTGCCCTCAGCCAGTTGTACGCTGTGCGCCATTTTCTCCGCACTCGAGCAGCTGAAGCGACAACAATGACTACGTTTACATGCGCACGAATAATGCGATTATTTCCAATAATCAGAGTAAGGACTTAATCGCATTTTGATGTTTACATGTCAAGAGCAAACATTGCCTCATAAACAATGCAGGTATTTTGTAGTTGGATGTAAAAGTCTGCCACTGACGACACAGTGGATTAGTTTTGTTTTTGATGGTAACGCGCCACCAAATACACAAAAAACAGAAAAAAAAGGGGTGGAGTGAGCAGTAGCTCATTATCATTTAAAGAGACATACACCAAAATGGCTTGCTGTGAACAGAGCAAGCGGCAACATTCTGGTCTCTCTTTTGAAACCAACACGGAAGTGACTTAAACTGCAATTCATCGACTGGCCGCTAGAGACTGGCTCCAAAAGGGAAAATGCCCAACTTTACAGCAGAAAAAAATATGTTTACAGTCTGGTACAAAAAGTGGTTTTGGTCTATATAGCCAATTTTGCCCTTCATGACAACTGTGAGGGGGGTGAATTTTTTTATAACTCATCCGTTTAAATTATATTAAGCCTTAAAATTCAGCATAATTAAGAGTGTGGTCACTTGAGTGACAGGTGGTTTGCTGCTGCTGTCACCACCATCCAGCTAGGTGGGCGTGGTTTCAGCAACCAGTTCCACCCACATCCTGCCTCTTTGTCCATTTTCGATTATCTAGGAGTGACGCGTGGTGATGTGCTGCCAAGATGGCGACGGCCGGCTCCGCCCACTTTGGGCTTCAAAAATGCTCTGCAGAAACCTACAGGCTGTTTTTGACAAGTTAAAAAGGTGTTGTTTTACACAACCATTGAGGAATTTTAACCAAAGTATTTTTCAGACATTTCATGAAGACACTATACCATCATGTGGAAAATGGGCATCCAATGTCCCCTTTTTTTAAGGAAACAAATTGTTTTATTTAGCAAGGATGCATTAAATTGATCTAACGTAAGAGTAAATATTTTCTTACTAATGATCTCTATTTTGCATAAATGCTGTTCTTTGAACTTTCAATTTATGAAGTAATCCTGAAAAAAATCATCACAGTTTCCACCAAAATATTAAGCAGCACAACTGTCTTCAACATGCTAATAATAAGAAATGTTTCTTGAGGACCAAAGTCAGCATATTAGAATGATTTCTGAATGATCATGTGACAATGAAGACAGCACCTATAAAGGATAAAGTTGAAGATGAGCATGTTTGTACCTTTGATCCACTATGTGGCATTCTGCTGGAACTCTTCTCAGGACCAATGGAAGCAGACTGCCGTGATGACGTGCATGCTTCTGTGTACCTCACCGATGAGTTCGCTATGGACACAGACACACACAGCTGATCACCTGATGCACAAGTGCACCTCATAAGTGCAGGGTGTTAGCCGAGATATGTGTTTGTACTCACACGCAGAGTCAGACAGTGCTGTGTGTGATGATTTTCTAGAACTTTGTGATGACACTGATCGAGCGCTGTTGATTCTTTCCCGTGTGGCATCCAAAGGAGGACACATGTCCAAAAACACCTCCTGCCCCTGCACACAAAACATATTAAATGAATAGTTCAGCACAAAAATGAAAATTTGCAGTCATCATCAGTCCATTCAAGATGTAGATGAGTTTGTTTCTTCTTCAGAACAGATTTGGAGAAATGTTGCATTACATCACTTGCTCACCAATGGATCCTCTGCAGTGAATGGGTGCTGTCAGAATGAGAGTCTAAACAGCTGATAAAAACATCACAATAATCCACACAACTTCAGTCCATCAATTAATGTCTTTTGAAGTGAAATGCTGCATGTTTGTAAGAAAGAAATCTATCATTAAGGCATTTTAACTTTAAACCGTCGCCAAAATCAAAAATCGAAAATCCATAATAACACTTCCTCCAGAGAAAATGTTCATCCCCTGTTGTCCTCTCACATCAAAACACAGCAATGTATTTGTTCAGAACTGTTTTGGACTGTTTTTCCTTGTAAACAATGCTTGATCTGCACATAATTCTCTCTTGATTCAGACAAGATTAATTTTTTAATGGAGAAAGCAGTATTATGGATAGAGGGCTGTGATTTTAGCCAGAAGCAATGGTTTGAAGATAAAAATGTCTTAATGATAGATTTGTTTATTAAAAACACAGTTTTTTGCTTCATAAGTAGTTAAGTGATGGACTGGAGTTGTGTGGATTACTTGTGGATTATTGTGATGTTTTTATGAGCTGTTTGGACTCTAATTCTGACGGCACCCATTCACTGCAGAGGATCCATTGGTGAGCAAGTGCTGTAATGCTACATTTCTCCAAATCTGTTCTGATGAAGAAACAAACTCATCTTGGGTGAACTATTCCTTTAACATGAAAAACTATTTATTAAACAAATAGGAATAAAGCACTGTGTGTGTGTGTGTGTGTGTGTGTGTGTGTGTTTCCTAGGTATGTGTAGAACCTTGATTGAGGATGTTGCCATATCAGATGAGCTTTCCTCCAATCCAATCTCTCTCCTTCTCTCTGCTCGGACTTCAGCATAGCTTTAGATAGAGAAAAAGCATTTGTTTTTACTTATCATTCGTTTAACTCATACATTTATTGTGAAAAGCTGTAGACTGATCCTGTAAGGTAGTGAATTTCTGAGAATATATTCAATTTTAAAGGACAAACTAAGATTTGTAGTAACACAATCTAACCACTAGATGGAAACATGAGCTAAAAAAATAACAAATATGGTAAAACGCTGATTAGTTCAAGCATATAAACTACTTGTGAAGTAGTTATGAACAGGCATTTGCACATAGATGTCTGTAAATTACAAATATTATTAATCCTAAAATATTTTAAAATGCTTTAATGTGTTTGTGTGAGCATATTTTTAAAAGTGTTTTTTGTTTATATGAATATAAATGAGTGTGTGTGGCATGCTCATTCTTTACATATACGTGGATAAATAACGCTTGTGTGTGTTTTACCTGACCACACTGTGTGTACAGACGATAAACTCTGGTTTGGAGTTCCACTGGTGGTATGTGATGTAATAGTGTGTCTGTAGCCAGATCCACTGCTGCCCTTTAGTCAGAAACCGATAGTAACAGGATTTTCCTTTCCCACACTGCATCACTGCAATACACACATGCACGCACACACAAACACACAAGATCAGTAGTCTCTAAAAATGATTTGAAAGCTTCTTACAGGGTCTTTCATCTTTTCTGGTAGGGGCATTTTCAGCTCCTCTGTGATTCACACAAACAACAAAATTTCCAAGACAGTATACTGACCTAGTTTTTAAAGAGAGAGAGAGAGCGAGAGAGATAACACTCACATTGTTTATGACACTGAGCGATCAGCTCCAGGTCGTCCACATGGTAGTAATCGTAACCCGAGGTCCCTAAAACCTCAAACGGCAGGTACCCAATGATAGGAGAGGCCCTGTGAACACACAAACACGTTCAGTACATATTATTTACTCATACTATGCTCCTACTGAGCTGCTATCAGTGCATACACAATTCCAAGCATTGGGCCATTTTAAAAAACGAGCTCAGTCTTATATATGTACTTTAACACCCATTAAACTGGCAGTGCACTTAAGGAATGAATCATGAGGGCTCAGATGAACCTGCAGAGACTCATCACCATGGGAACCACTGAAATAAGCAAGATGGGTATCCATAGCCTGCCTGAGTCATGTATGTGTCTGTGTGTGGAAATAGAGAGGCATGTAAGCTTAATAGTAATGAAGAATTTTTTTTAAGTTTCTTATGGTCATCAAGGCTACAATAATTTAAATCAAAAATATGGTAAAACAGTAATATTGTGAAGTATTATGTTAAATAAAAATAACTGTTTCCTATTTTAATGTATTTTAAATAAATATAATTTATTACTGTCATGGTATGTAATGTAATTCTTGCTGTATAAAAATACTTTCCAAAAGCAACATCTTACTGACCTCAATATATATACACACACACACA
>JAFVLL020023335.1:0-31836 GCA_021397915.2 Tor tambroides | reverse complement strand
GGTTTAGACAACCTCCCGAGTTGCAGCCGGCCTGCCCTGTTCCCGCTAAGCCTGGCCCTGAAGAATTATTTTAATAATCTTGTGGTGTGTTTCCTGGGAGAGAGAATTTTATTGATGATCTGATAATAAAGTGTATTTTTGTATTGATACCCACGTCTCACTATCTTATTTCTTTGCCCTCAACTGGTAAAACGTACCCGTGTCCTTATTGGGAGTATTTCCCTGGCGCTCCACCAGGGTGGCGTAGTCGGGTTAAACTAATTGTGATTTTTAGGGTCTTTTAGAGCTATGTGAGCGCCACATTTTGGCGTAGTCGGCAGGGTTTACCTGGTAGGGCGAGGAATTTTCTGAGTGAGACGTGGGCTTATTTTTGTGTTGATTTAATATTTGTTGTGAGTTTTTGTTTTTTCTTCAGAAGCAAAGCAGCAGCGTGTGTTTCCACCTTTTGGACGATCCATATTCCTCCAGTAGTGTTTGTTCTCTATTGTGGGGGTGAGTGCAGCTCGGACCAGTATGGAGGATGAAATGCGGGAGTTGCGAGAATTAGTAGCACAGTTGAAAGCAGATAATGATCGTTTGCGGCGTGAGCGGGAGTCACCTGGCCCCAGCACTGTTCCCGTTGCCCTTGCAGGCGTGCCTGGCCCTCCCTAGTCAGTTGAGGCTGATTCAGTTGTGTCGGAAAGATTTGTTTTTGTGCCTAGAGACAGACGTTGTCCAAAATTTAGTGGCAAATCTGGCACAGGTATTGACGAGTGGGTGGAGGAGGCTGAGGCATGCATGTGGGCTCGTTATTTGTCCAAAGCTGATAAAGCATTTTTTCTCTTCGATCACTTGGAAGGTGAAGCGCGGGAGGAGATTAGACACCGTCCCAGTGAGGAACGGGGAGATCTGGATAAGATTATTGCTATTTTACAGGAGTTGTATGGTTGCTCTCACTCGTATGTGGCACTCCAAGAAGCATTTTTCTCCAGGAGGCAGCAAGACGGGGAATCTTTGCTTGAGTTTTCCATGGTCTTGATGACTCTTCTGGAGAGAGTTAAACAACAATCACCTAACGCTATCCCTAATGCCGAAATTGTGCTGCACGATCAGTTTGTAGAGTACGTCGCCGATAGCGCCCTCCGCCGGGAACTGAAGCAGTTAGTTCACCGCCAGCCTGCCTCTTCTTTATTAGAGATACGTGGGGAAGCGATTAGGCGGGAGGGGATGCCGGGGAGTGTGAGGGGTCGGAGTCAGTCAGTCCCAATGGTTTATGGCACCCAGTATGGGGTGCATGGGCATTCTCAGTCGGAGTTGAGGGAGCTGCGGGAGATGTTGAAATCACAGCAGCAACAGTTAGATCAACTTACTCAGAGTGTTGCGGGTATGCGGTTTCCTCAGCGTGTTCATCGGTCTTCCCGTACTGAGGTACTACTCTGTCGTCGGTGTCACAAACTGGGCCACTTTGCCCGTGAATGTGATGGAGAACGTGTTGGTCCTCCTGTTTTAGATTGGCGTGAGTCACCTTCTACGATAAGGGTGGGGCAGACCTCTTCGCAACCGACGGAAAACTAGTTCCCGCCGAGCTGCAGAGTCTCAGTTCGGTAGGGAAAGATCATGACTCAGTGACGACAGGTCCCTTGTCACATTTAATGGCGTCGTGCCCTCACCTCGTTGTTTGTATGGGAGGGGTACAAGTGCCGTTTGATTGATATGGGCTCCATGGTGACTACGATTACGGAAACTTGTTTTGGGGAGTTATTTGCACCATGGGGCCAGGATAGTCTCAGGGCATGTCAGTGGCTGCAGCTTCATGCAGCCAATGGGACGTTGATACCGTATGTTGGCTATATCGAGTTGGACATTGAGCTTTGTGGTCAGGTAATCTCAGGATGTGGCATGCTGGTAGTCAGAGATTCTCCTGGGGGCACCGGTGCTCAGGTCCCTGGTATTCTGGGGATGAACGTGTTGAGCCGGTGCTATCAGGAGCTCTTTGGGCAGCACGGTACCGCCCTTTTTGACGAGCCGTCTGTGTCAGGGGCCGCTAGGCCAATGTTTCAGGCATTACAGCACTGTTGTCAGGTAAGTGCTGTCCGTCGGGAGAGCCGTATAGGCAAGGTCCGACTGCGGGGTCGCAGTGCGTGTCGTATTCCAGGTGGCACAATAAAAGTGGTGGCTGCCACTTGCTCTGGGCACTTTGCTGGGGAAACTGTGCTCTTTGAACCACCAGAAACTGGGTTGCCTGCAGGTCTTTTGGCGTCGGCTGCCTTAATGCGAGTAACTCAAAGTACCGTTTATGTACCTGTCATTAATCCGGCGGGAAATGGGCAGTGCGAGCGCTTTAATAGGACCTTGCACAATCTCTTGCGTACCCTGCCTGTGTCCAGGAAAATGGACTGGGCCTCTTGCCTCCCCCAAGTGTTGTTCTGTTACAACACTACCCCTCATCAGGCGACTGGCGAATCCCCATATTTTTTAATGTTCGGGCAAGAGCCGAGACTCCCGGTGGACTTCCTTCTGGGTAGAGTCCAGGAGGTTGGGGTTGGTAGTGTGCATGAGTGGATGAGGGAACATCAGGCCAGGCTTCAGGTGGCTTTTGAGGGGGCACGGGGACGATTGGAAACTGCTGCTGGTCGCCGTAAGGCGCAATATGATGCCCATGTCCGTGATGCACCACTGGGGGAGGGCCAGTTAGTTTATTTACGCGAGTGTGGCGTTAGAGGTCGCCATAAAATTCAGGACCTGTGGAGCCCGGTGGTGTATCAGGTTGTAAAATCACCCAAGGAAGGTGGGGTGGTATACACTATCGCACCAGTGGATGACTTGGGAAGAGTCAGATGTGTTCATCGCTCGGCCTTGAAGGCCCGAATCCAGAAGGATGCTCCGGTTCCGGCCTCAACATATCACCCTGTTTTGGAGAAAGAGGTACCTTCAGCAGAAGTTTCGTCAGAAGATGTCGATCTGCTTATGCTGGTGCCGGCAATCCCCCCGGTAGGTTGGGGGCTAGGCTCTCAGGTGCCGGTTTCTCTGGGTGCTTCTACCTCACAGAGTAGGCTGGTGGGGTCTGATGGGGAGGCCCTAGTTGTGGGGGACCGTGAGGGTTCTGATGTTGTATCAGGTGTACCTCCGGGGCCTGCCAGTTTGCCGGAGGGCCAGTCATGTATGGATGGCCTCCCCTTGAGGAGGACTGGGCAGACTACTGCAGGCCACCATTCGAATTTGCATCATCTACCACGGGCTGTTGAAGGGGGCACGAGAGTTGCCACAATACCGGGCCCCATCTCTAATGGGATCTCTGTTTGGTTTAGGCCGTGGGACGCAGGACAGGAATAGTCCAAGGTATGTGTCGTTGGGTCATCGTCAGGGGCCGATATAAAAAAATAGGGGGTAGAATGTGGCAGGGTAAGTATTCTATCCGTTATTGGCCCTGATCGAGGTGTGATTGGCAGACCAATGAGGTGTAAGCGGCCTTACTATTTAGGGACTCTTATTTTGATGGGTGGGGTGGTCTTCTGTTGATTCTGAGTTCTCCTCTCCCTGGCGTTCCCCTTTCGTTCCTGTTTTGTGTTCAGGTAGGATAAAGACCCTATTGACTGTGTATTGCTGTGAATAGCTCGAGGTTAATTTGTGCTATTTATAGTTTGCTTTAGAGTGAGGCTGGTGGCAACGGCATTGTGGCAAGTTTATGGCGGAGTTCGCTTGCAGGTATGTTTGGTGATTCGTATTAACTTCTGATCGCTTATGGTGGTGGTATTTATTGTGTGTTGCTCTTAGTAATAGCAACAGAGCGAGTGTGTGTGTGAAGGCTAGCCGGGACATTGAGCCACGGTACTTGTTGGAGTAACCATATAGCTTTGCATGTGGTCTTCGTTCATCCTTAATCGTGGAATGGAACATCATAATCTCTAAACCGATCCCTTGCTGAGGGCGCTACATGTGACGCCGCTGCTGCTTTGCTTATGGGCATGTTTCAGGTTGTTTTGTAACTACGGACATTTGTACGCCATTGCTTACGGCTCCGCTGTTTTGCGGGTCCTTTGGGCTGATAGTTATTGCTTTGTGCTTTTTGCTAGACCATTTGGTTTTTTTCGTTTGATTTAGTTTTCTAGTATAAGTGTTTGCGCATTGCGCTGTGGTTTTCTTTGTTTGTACTTTGGGTTTCTTTTGCAATGTTTTAACTTACGTTACTTTTAATTTATTTTTCAACTTTATAATTCATTTTTATTTTGTGTCATGTGTTGTACTGGGTCATTGTAAAGAGGTTACAATCTGTATGGTACTTCGTCTTGCCATTCAGGCACTGTTAACTGCTCTCGTGGCATTTTGTGCCATTAAGAGGCCGGAGTACCGAAGTCACTGTATCCAGTGTCTGTAAACTTGGTTGATTGTTTTTCATTATTTATTGTAATTCTTCTGTAATTTGTTTGTTTAATGTGTTATTTCGTTCTCCAGGAGCCAGTGAGGACTCGGTGTGGAGCAGGGGAGGCTAGCTGCTTTCCTTTGGTGTGTGCTTCACAGGGTGCTGTGTGTTGGTACGATCTCCTTTACAGTGTGCGTGTGTTTGTGGTGTGAATTGAGGTGGGTTTAGACAACCTCGGTTACCCTTCGGCCTGCCCTGTTCCGCTAAGCCTGGCCCTGAAGAATTATTTTAATAATCTTGCCAAGTCATGTTTCCTTGGAGAGAGAATTTTGATGATCTGATAATAAAGTGTATTTTTGTATTGATACCCACGTCTCACTATCTTATTTCTTTGCCCTCAACTGGTAAAACGTACCTGTGTCCTTATTGGGAGTATTTCCCTGGCGCTCCACCAGGGTGGTGTAGTCGGATTAAACTAATTGTGATTTAGGGTCTTTTAGAGCTATGTGAGCGCCACACTACAAAGACTCAGTAGTATAATATGTTTACTTGTGCACTGCACTACAAAATCATTTTGCACTATGCGCTGCTTCCCCCAAATCTCTCTTCTGCACAGCATTCTAATGTACAAAATATCTCTTTGCACAATTTTATGTACAAATATCTCTTTTGCACAATTTCATGTACAGTATGTATGTAAAGTTCTTGTACAGTCTCAGTTTATGTGTAGTCAGCTATGTATAGTAGTTATAGCATTTATAGTATATGTATAGTCAGACGGTTAACTGTTGTGTAGCTCTATTATTTTCCTTATACTTGCGATGTTTATGTATGTTTAACTGGTATGTAGCACCGTGGTCCTGTGAGACACGACATTTCGTTCCACTACATGTCCACACTAGTGTTGCTTTCGTCAACGAAAATTATGACTAAATATCGTCGTCAACGAACCTTTATCACGTGACGAAGACGAGACGAAACGTAAATGCTGGTCATGTGACGATGACTATAATTAAATGTATATTGCAATATTGTTGACAAATAAAAATGAGACTAAATGTGCTTTACAAAATAAAAACTATGCTAAAATCTCTTCATTTTCGTTGACCAAAACGAGACGAAACGAAATGTTATAATATTATTTTGTCTCGTTTAGTTGCGTTATTATTATTATTATTATTTTGCAGTATTTCTGTTTCCTGTGTCTCAGACGCAGGCGACTTCACCTCCTCAAGCCCCACTCGCGGCATTATTTAGAAGACGACAACAAACAAAGTACCGATGGCCGGCCGGCCAGCCAGCCGGGGTTTGTCTTTGGGAGAAAATGTATACGTGTGTACTTCTAACATGTCTGGTTGGTAAAATAAATATTGTAAATTCAAATCAGAGCGTCTTCCGTGTTTGGAATGGATGTATTCTTGAGTCTATAAGGTAACAATAATATAATAATATAACCTTGTTTGAAATGGGTTTGGCTAAAAGAAAATTTTGGTTTCGTCTATACTACTAGGTATTTATACTATATTGACTGGGTTAAATAGAATTGCATTACTAAAAAGAGACTAAAATACAATTTTCATTGACTAAAACTAGACTAAAAAATCATCAGTTTTCGTTGACTAAAACTAGACAAATAATCATGGATAATTCTGACTAAAATAAGACTAAAATGCTCAGACTTTTAGTTGACTAAAACTTGACTAGACTAAAAAGAGTATGAGCGTGACTAAAACTAATAAAAACTAAAATGACAGCTTCACACAAAGACTAGACTAAAACTAAAATTAAAACAGGCCGCCAAAAACAACACTAGTCCACACATGTAGCGGAATGACAATAAAGCTCAACTTGACTTGACTTGATTATGTTTGTCTAAGTCAAAGTTTGTGCTGCAAACATCAACAGCTTTAACTTGTCCATGTGACCATGGTATAAGCAAGAGTGTGCATAAATCTATTTAAAATGATAGAATAATAGAATGTTTAATTCTAGAAATTCTGATTTCAATAAATCATTGTATTTTAAGAACTCACCCAAAAGCCAACAATAAACATCCCACAGCTCACAGAAGGAGTGAAAGGCAAGATATCATGCAAAGTTCCAGGGGACTGCATAAATCCAACAGCAAATATTGTGTGGACAGGGATTGAGCCTGATGGAGTTGAAAGGACAACCTTTAGTGTGATTGGCCAGAATGACGAGTTTTCAACATTGACTTTCCATCCTAAGCTTGAACATCACAATACTAACCTCACCTGCAGTCATTTTTCAAGAAAACATCCAGACTGAAAGTACTGTCATCCTCAAAGTAAGATGTATGTATCATTTCGCTTATAACACATAAGAGTGTTAAGGACAAAATTGCTCTAATAGCAATCATTACCATTACAAAGTATTAATCATAATTGATAATTCATCAACTTTATTTCAGAAGCCTCCAAAATCCTGGAAAGCTCCCGTTGTTTCGTGTGGGGTGATGAAGTGAGCTGCATATGTGTCAGCAGTGGTGTGAAGTTACCCCACATATACTGGCCAATACTAAATGGCACCACTAAATACTGCAGTGCTGAAATTCAAGTGCACAATCATGGTGAAAAACCCAAAGGCAGACAGGATTCAATCATCGTGTATTTTATACAACTCATACAAAACATTTCCATTATGAAAATATTTTCTTTTTGTCATTTTTTAGAAATAAGTTGCAGTTTGTCAACTCCTTGGATATTCTTCCCCCTTTCAGTTGTTCTAAATGTCATCTTTACTTCCTGTTCGACTGTCGTCCTACGGTAAGAACTTCATCAACTCAAGAAATACAAGTCGGCTGGCAATTTCTATAATGTTAGATGTTTGTATCGGTCACTAATTCCACACATTTTACCATTACCATTTTGACAGGAGGAGAGAAAGACAAGAAACCAAAAGATGATGACCGTGTCTACATGACTGCAACGAAGAGAGAGGAATCGGTGTATGAGACTATCAAAATGACTTCAGAGAGATCTTATTGAATTGATAAATGCATTAAAGCTAAATTAACAAAGCTTTTTATTGAGTTTATATGTCAAGTAGCTTTTCTTACACTGTAACATATAGTGGAAAATCAGTTTCTTATTCCACTATGTATTATTGTCAATATTTTGATGTCATCTCTATGTTAAGACTTCAATTTTAATTCAATAAAAAATGTGATTGTTTTCAAAGATCTCGTGTTTTCTTTTGATAGTTTCAACGTTATATTTTCATATTCTATTCTATATTTCTATTCTATATTTATTAAAAAATACTTTTTAGAAAGAATTCTCTCAGACCTGCTGGGAAGTTTCCACTGAATTCCTGACACAGCAGCTGAGGCTGAAGCAGTGGTGTGTGTTTGTGACAGGACCATCAGACCAATGGAAGACGAATGGAGCTTGATCTTGGGAACTTAATGAAACTGTAAAAATGTAAATAGTAAAACACTGACCATGTTTCTGTTAGATTAGTGAGTTTACTGTTGAGCATTGGTGGTGTAAACCAAGTATTGCGTAACAACATTGCGCAACAATATCTTTACTGGTGGTAACGATGAGTTACTGAAACTGGAAACAGATGAACATCAAGAAAAACTCCCTTCACGTCAGGTTATTTAAACTCTTCAAATAGCGGGTAAGCAATCATTTATTTCAATCATTCATCTCTCATCAGCATTTTTTTTAAATAAAAATCATATTTTTTCTCCTTCCTCAAAAGTATTAACGCCTAAATACTTAATTTCATTAGAATGTCATATAAAAAATAGCACTAATTTCTGTTTCATCACATTAGTCTGAGATGCTGCAAATGCTGTTGTTCATCTTGACTGTCATTATAATGACAAACTGTGAGCCTTTACGTGAGTGCTGACTTTTATTTCTTGTTAGAAATCTGATTATTCCATTTGAACCAGTACAATTTTGGTTGTAGTTTTTCAACATATTCTTACATTTCTCACCCATGACTATAATAAAGGTTATAAAAGCTACTAAAAATTTAAAAACGCTATATTTTTGGTATAAATAATCTCAGAAGTAGCAAAAAAAAGGAAGGTAACATAAACAGAAGCAGACAGTTTTCCTTTAGTGTACTGTGACATGACTACCGTCTGGATAAGAGAGAGTTAAGAGCTCTGGATGACAATGCAAAATATACACATTATTGAAATTTTTTGTTATACTGATATAGTGATACATTCATAGTAATAATTAAACTTAAGTCCACAGTCTCTTGCTTTGATTTTGGTTTTCAGACCTTAATGCGCCGACTAATTTCTCCATCAAAGTAGAAGGCAACGTCACCGGAGAGGCTGGTTTGTGCATCAGAGTGTTGTGTGTTTTCACTTTCCCTCAAAGTGTCTCAGATCCCATTAGGAGAACATGGTTCAAAGGAGATCCACAAAACCTAACTGTTGAAGTTCCTAATTTTTCCAGAAATATTGGATTTTCTCACAATGAGAAAGAGTGCAGCTTTATGCTATACCACTTGGTTCAGGGTGAATCTGATGGTGAATACAGATTAAAACTCGAGTGGGGAGAAGGAAAAGTGTATATCTTTCCTCAGACAGTAAATATTACTGTTAAAGGTGTGTATTTATTTATTTATATGCTTTTTGACAAAGAAACATTCAAACACAAATTAATTTATAGAATTTTTCATTCCAATAAATAATTGTTTTTAGAGCTTGGCCAGAAACCAACAATAAACGTCCCACTGCTCACAGCAGGAGAGGAGGCTGAAATATCCTGCAAAGTTCCAGGGGACTGCAGAGAACCCTTAGCAGATATTGTGTGGACAGGGATTGATGGTAAATCTAGGCCTGGAGCTCGTGCAGTGCCTGGCAGGGAAGAGCACTTTTCTATAATGACTGTTCATCCTAAGTCTGAACATCACAATACTAAGCTCACCTGCACAGTGACTTTTCAAAGACGTATCCGGACTGAAAGTACTGTCATCCTCAAAGTAAGACGTATGTGTCTTTCACTTATTCCACATCATAAATTCTAATTTGAAGTAAGGTGATAAACACCATATTTTAAATAAACGCATCATAATTTGTATTTAGATTCCCCAATAATCCTGAACAGTTCCCGTTGTTTCATGTGGGGTGATGAAGTGAGCTGCATGTGTGTCAGCAGTGGTGTGCCGTTACCTCGGATATACTGGCCAATATTGAACAGTACCACTATATACTGCAGTGCTGTTTCAGCAGAGAACATCATCAGCATTAGCAACATCTCCATTCCTGCTTTTAGGAACGTCAACACTACCGTTGAATGTGTCAGTGAGAATCTCCTTGGTACGACAAAGATGGAAATCCAAGTGCACAATCATGGTGAAAAACCCAAAGGTAGACAGGAATCAATCATCGTGTATTTTATACAAATCATCCAAACCATTTTCACTATGAAAATGTTTTCTTTTTGTCATTTTTTTTTTAAGAAATAAGTCACAGTTTGTCAACCCCTTGGATATTCTTCACCCTTTCAGTTGTTCTAAATGTCATCTTTGCTTCCTGTTTGATTGTCGTCCTACGGTAAGAACTTCAATAAACTCAAGAAATACATGTCGGCTGGCCGTTTCTATAGTTTAAATATTTGTAGTTGGTCAGCAATTCCACACATTTGTGACCCTGGACCACAAAACCAGTCTTAAGTGTCAGTTTTTCGAAATGAATAAATAAGCTTTCCATTGGTGTATGGTTTGTTAGGATAGGACAATATTTGGACGAGATACAACTATTTGAAAATCTGGAATCTGAGGGTGCAAAAAAATCTAAATACTGAGAAAATCACCTTTAAAGTTGTCCAAATGAAGTTCTTAGCAATGCATATTACTAATCAAAAATGAAGTGTTGATATATTTAAGGTAAGAAATTTACAAAATATCTTTGTGGAACATGATCTTTACTTAATATCCTAATGATTTTTGGCATAAAAGAAAAATGGGTAATTTTGACCCATATTGACCAATATTTTTGGCTATTGCTACAAATATACCCCAGCGACTTAAGACTGGTTTTGTGCTCCAGTGTAACATTTTACCATTATCATTTTGACAGGAGGAGAGAAGAATATATGAAACCAAAAGATGACAACCATGTCTACATGACTGCAATGAAGAGAGAGGAATCGGTGTATGAGACTATCAGAATGTCTTCAGAGAGCTTTTAGTGACTTGATCAACAAATTAGTTTTTTTATTAAACTAATTTTTTTTTTTTTTTTTTGCACGTTAAAGACGTACTCCACGCAAAAAACCTGAATTCTCTCATCATTTACTCAATCTCATGCCGTCTGTAGGCTATATGACTTTCTTCAGAGGAACACGAACGGTTTGCATGTAATGTCAGCATGTTGTGTCTTGTGAAACTCTCGCGAAAAGTGAGGAAACACGCGTATGGCAGTTGACCGGAAGCGATGGTTTATCATTTAAAAACTTCAAAATATTAGCATTTTTCTCACACACGCCTGTCGTTTCGGTTTAAAAGACAGCGATTACAGACATCATGTGGATTACCGTCGTGTACGATTTGCGTGGTTTCTGAAGCGTTAACTTTGAGGGATCTGTCAACTTGCATACAGATTATTTTTTATGAAAATTCCTATTTTTTCTTAATACCAGCAAATGCTTCTGGAAAAGCATTCATTTTTCGTTTATCATTTTGTTTGTTGTTTCACTTTTAAAGAAGAATATGGCATCTTTTGAGGCTGGAGACTTTTATTAAACAAAAAGAAAGCAAGCAAAGAACATCATGTAAATTATTATTTAAATAACGATTGGAGGTTTTCTGTTCTGCATTATTATGTCAATAAGGAAACAACATTACTTTGTTCATTATTATTGCCATCACACAGTCAGATACATACAAATATTCTTTACAACACTTACAAAAATTAGGTTTGACCTACAGATGCGCCCCCAAATCTGTTTGCTTACAAATAAATATCTGTGTATATTTCTTCAAACATGGACTGTCTGTGTTACTAATTGTATATGCACATATAATGTCATTTTGTGTGTGATTTTCTGCAAAATATACACCATTGTTGCACAATGTATGTTCTTGTTGTGCGGTCAAAGGTTCACAACACAGAACTATATATATCATGCAGAGTATTTACATACACTGGTATCCTACCAAGGTGCCTTGAATGCCTTATAAATGTAAGATGCGATTAATTTAATATCGTAATGACTCATTAATCTGTTAGTCAAATTTCATTTCAAGGGCTAATCGCATATACTGACTATCTAACAAACATCTATCGACACAACCTTACCAGAGGATTACATGATTACATAAAACATTACATTTATTTCAAGCACCTTAGGTGAAGCGATACCTTTGTTCCAAACGGTGGTTATCTCTTATATTCAGTTTCAAAGGATAAACTACAATAATCCATTATTTAATATGACTTCATGTTTATATCAAATCAGCTTAACCATATTGGATTACAGTGTGTACCGGGGCAGGGATGACCATCAGGCATTATCATATACTACATCCTATCAGATTGGTTGAATTATTATCAGGGTGATTTTGCTCCTCAATGTATTTGGAACATATTTTAAATAAATATATATCTGAATAAAAGGGTACAAAGTAGTTGGGACAAACAAAATCCAGCAACCATTCAATAAACCAGTTTTGAATCCAGTTACTGGCCTGTTTTCATTTACAAATACAAATAAATGAAGATACAGTATAAATTAAAAGTAAAAAACAGTATCAATTTAAAGGAATAGTTCACCCAAAAATGAAAACTGTCACAATTTACTCGCCCTCTTGTTGTTCAAAACCTGTATGAGTTTCTTTCTTCTGCTGAACATAAGATATTTTAGCTGACGGTAGCCATTGAATTCCAAGGTATTTTTCCTTACTATGGAAGTCAATGGCTACCAGCAACTGTTCGTTTACCAACATTCTTCAAAATACCTTCTTTTTTGTTCCACAGAAGAAACAAACTCATACAGGTTTGGTACAACTAGAGGGTAAGTAAATGATGACAGAATTTTCATTTTTTGGGGTGAACTGTCCCTTTAAGCCAACAATAAGGATGTCACCCAAAACTGAAAATTGTATTATTTACTCACTCTCATTTTGTTTCAAACCCACATGAAATAAATTAACACTAAAAGGAAGAAAAACATCATAACAGCACCACAAAAGTTGTCTGTACGACTTAATATTTTAAATTTTTCGCCCGGAATTAAAAAAAAATTGCATCACATTTTGACATTTTGCCATCATTGATGTCAACGATGGCTTTAGAACTCGTGGAATATAGAACACAAGGTGTTTCATAGTACTTTATGTTTTTGGTCTTTTATAAGCTTAATAGATGTGGTCACTATGAACTGTTGTTGTAATAAAAGAACTAAATGAAGATTCTTGCAACATGCAGTTGGAACAAAATGAGGGTAAGTTTGCTGAATTTTCATGTTTTTGGGTGAACTATCCCTTTAAAAATCACTTCTGGGTATGTGATACAAGTATCAGCGGATGAATATCGAAATGTGCATGTAGACTGGTACACTCAGAAAAAGACTGAAACAACCGCTGTATTTAAGAGAGTATTAGTCCTCCCAGACAAACCCAGAGTTGGGATAGTGCTTATACATTATGTTGAGGCGCACATTGCACCTCGTTCCCTGATGCTTCGACTTACAGCGGACACAGTGAGAAGGACCACTAGTGACTGAGACTCACCTACAAACCACACCATTTCCCGTAAGCTTGCTTTCAACTATAAGCTCTACTGTACACTTGAGAAAAAGACCCTTCCTTTTGGAAAGTACTGTCTTTTAAACCAGGAGAATACTGAAACCTCTCATATCTGATTGAGAGACAAAATATCTGGAATGGTTACAGTCAAGAATGGGTATAAATAACCAAAAACATTAATAAATATATAAAGAAACTCTATTGTATAGTATCTTTTACTGATAAGGGAACATATTCACAGAACTTTGGAGATGTAAGAGAATGCATTCTTATACAACACTGTCCGCTAACTGTTCGAGACAGTTGTCCCCCGAAAAGGCCACATTTAAATGGGTGATATAGGAAATTTGTGGAATTATTGAGCCCTAGTGACCACCGTGTCCCGTTTGGCCGAAGCATCAGGGAAGAATCGCGGTTCATTTGGCCTTAATTTCAGTGTAGTCGCTGCCGTCACCATCAGCCCTCCTGAAGCCTCCCTCCCGGTGTCGTCCATGGAGAAACTCTAGGGCGGCATAATTCAGCTCTTGCCTCTCCATGCCTGCCATTGGGCCAACAGATTGGTAATCACTGTCGTCTCCCTGTGAAAATAATTTAGGAAAGGTTTTTAAGCACAATATTTGGAGGCAGAGCAGGAAAACTTTGGTCATGTCAAAATAAAAGTCCTTAACAAGACACTCAAAAGCACTGTTAGCAATTAGCAGCTAAACAGAATGAGGTAGCCAGCGCATGAACTATTAGCTTTCAGGCAGCAGTGAACAGCATTGTTAAAACAGAAATAAATCTAAATCATTTTTTTGTAGTAACTGGATTTTTTTTCTTTTCTCAAAATATTTTGCTTTTATTGTTGTCTAGTGCTAGTTTATTTCACCTCCACCCATTTTTTTACATGCTCATCTTAAATTTCAGCCTTACCGTGCCTTCCTCTAGGATGGAGTTAAACTTTGAGCCCAGGAGCTCAGTCTTAAGCTATGTTAGGGGAAGAAAAAGAGACAGAGAATGCATAGAAAGCAATGAAAGAGGAAAGAATAGAGGTCAGGAAATGCTCTAAGCATAGGCCTACACTGGAACTCTCAGTTGTGATGTACCATCCACACTTGGCATATGCAATTTGCAGTTTACAATATGCAGTTTGTTTTACCATAGACTATGCAGATGACCTACTATAATACATTTAATACATATACGGCCAAAATATGCATCTAGAACAGAGTACACTGTATCCTACAACAGTGGTTCCCAACCACGTTCCTGGAGGCCCCCAACACTGCATGTTTTCCATGTCACCTTAATCAAACACACCTGATTCAGATCATCAGCTCGTTAGTAGAGACTCCAAGACCTGAATTGGGTGTGTCAGACAGAGGAGAGATGCAAAATGTGCAGTGTTGGGGGGCCTCCAGGAATGTGGTTGGGGAACCACTGAACTACAATACAAAAAGTTTCACTTTGCCATATATTTCTAGTGTGGAGGTTTTCAGCCATCTCTTTATTAATTCAATTTTTGATTGGACATTTATTGACAAAATTTGATAAAGAATCGAAAATAACTACTTATTTACAAGATGATAACTGGATATTACTCACAAGCAACATGATGAGGTCATGCCATAACAATGTAGCATACTACTGTTTGGTAAGTTGTGAAGTAGTGCCTCTCTTGCACTTACTATTTTTTAAAAATAGTAGCATAAAGTGTATAATGTGCAATATTAAGTGAGCAGTGAGCTAGAATACCATTCTGATCATAGCAGATGACTTTGTCAGGTCTGTAAACGGAACTGTTTCACTCTTTAAATCATTTTCTAAAAACTCGTTTTCTATAATATATGAGCAATTATTTTTAATATGTGGTTCCTGATTGTTTTAATGCTAAGGCTAAGTGTGGTAAGCTAATTACAACTAGAGAAGAGCCAGTATATAATATCATTTGCCACAAATATGCATGAAAAAGACCACAGAATGTTGATTATTTTATTATACGGTGTGCACACTTTTATTTTGTATTATAACTGTGTGTGCAAGTACTGTAAATATTGTGTAGGTGATTTATTCATTATTGTTATATCTCACCACTTTTTTCCTGAGACTCTGTTTGTCCTTCTTGACTGCGCTGTAGAACATTGAGGGATTCTCCACTTTAGATCCCACGTCCTGCCCAGGGTTACCATTCTCTCTGGGGGGTGGAGTCAGAGAATCAGACTCTGTCTCACACTCAACCATACTGTAAACTAACTGGCTTGCGGCAACACTTTAAAGGGATAGTTGATCCAAAAATCAAACTTCTGTCGTTTTATACTCATCCTTATGACATTTCCTTATTACATCACTACTAACTTTCCTCAGTCGAACACAAACCAAGACATTTTGCAGAATGTCTTAGCTGCTCTTTTCCATACAATTCTTTGAGTCTAAGCTGCTCTTTTCCATCCAATGAATGGAGATTGGGGTCGACCTTTAAAAAATGATATGTCAACTGATTTCAATGATTACTGGTCACAAGACATGCAAAAATCAATGAATATCTTTGTGAATAACTTAGTGAATCTTATATATTCCTGAATCATATATCTTCAAAAAACTTGCTTTATCGATATGCACAAAGTCCTACGGAACATTTTTACGTAGTATCTTTTTGTCACAAGGTTGACAGGGTTGACAGACCTTGTTCCTTTTCATTGTATGGAAAATAACTGCTTGGACATCCAGCGAAATATTTTTGCTTGTGTTTCTTCGGAAGACAGAAAGCCATACGGTGAGTAAAAGACAGAATTTAAATTTTTAGGTCAACTATTCCTTTAAGCCTGGGCATCCATTTTAACACAAGGGGATCATTGCAACCCCTTAAATAAAACTTCACTGTGGCATTGTGTCACAGTGTCAAGTTTGGGAGTGTTTCGTTTTGATTTCCAATGGGACGTTTTATTTTTTCTTGCAAAATGAGATAGGAGCAAGGTGTTTGCTGCAGAGGCTGAAAAGCAATGGCATGGGGCAATTGAACCTGCAATAGATTTGTTAGTCTGCAGTTTCATGCACAATGTGGCATGTTTACCATCGTACCAAGCAATCAAATTGGATCATCTGTGAGTGGGTTATGGCTTGAAAACCAAATGCCAAAAAAAACCAAAACAAAACTGAACATGGATGACTAGGCTTGGGTGTTTTGATACCTACAAACCCCAGTCCCAACCCACAAACTCCACCTAAATGTTCTTCTCCCAGTCTTTCTGCCGAAGGATACTCACTTTTTATTATTCTGACCCACGTATCTCACAGCTGCGATGATGAAGGCGATGACCGCCACACCTCCTATAGTCCCCACTATGACAGCCATCATGAACTTTTCTGAAAGAGTGCGTAGAGTTCAGTGATACCTCAAAATCGCATTAACAGTTACACATGTGGTTTCAAAGCAGGTCTACTTACTCTCCTGCTGCAGTTCCAAGCGGATGGTCTCTGAGCCATACATGTTGCTGATGCTGCAGTGCACATGGACAGCGGTATCACCATTGTTCCCCCTTTCACCCTTGTCCTGAAGCTTGATGATGCCTGTGGACGTGTACCCATCTGAGTATGTGCGGTAGTTAAACAGGCTGTTGGAGTCGTTGATGGTGACGTTGAGGTCAGGCAGGTAGAATTCAATCACAGGCTCTGGATTTCCCGATGCAATGCACACACACTGAACGCCCTCACGGACTATAGTGCACTTAGAGTCATCAAGGAGGACTGGGGCAACTGGGAAAATTGAGCAGAAATAGTCAAACAGCATATTTATCAGTGTTGTCACACTACTACAACTCAAGTCCGTCACATGAGACTCAAGTCCATCTCATGTCCAAGACCATTTTTTGAGGAGCATTTGGACTTGACCTGGACTTGGACTTAAAATATGGTCTTGGACTTGAGACGGGCTTGAGTCCCAGTCTGGTCTTGTCAAGATTTGAGTACTACAATACTGGCATCTATCCTTCACTTATTCTACATTCATCTATGCCAGGAGTGTCACAGTTAGTTCCTGGAGGGCCACTGTACTGCAGAGTTTGGCGCCAAACCTAAATAAACACACCTGAACCAGCTAATCAAGGTCTTCAGGTGTTTCGGAGCTGGTTGGAGCTACACTCTCCAGGACAGTGCTCATCTTGCAATCTTAAAGGGATAGTTCACCTAAAAATGAAAATTCTGTCATTACTCACCCTCATGCCGTTCCAAACCTGTAAGAACTTCATTCATCTTCAGAACACAAATTAAGATATTTTTGATGAAATCCCAGAGATTTCTGACCCTGCATAGACAGCAACGCAACTGAAACCTTCAAGGCCCAGAAAGGTAGTAAGGACATCATTAAAATAGTCCATATGACATCAGTGGTTAAACCTTAATTTTATGAAGCTATGAGAATACTTCTTGTGTGCAAAGAAAACAAAAATAACGACTTAATTCAACAACTTTTTCTCTTCCATGTCAATCTTCGAACGTGCGTTCACAAGAGTAAAATGACGCATGCATGTGGTGCTGAATGAAGTTATTATTTTTTTTCTTTGCACACAAAAAGTATTCTCGTAGCTTCCTAACATTACAGTTGAACCACTACTGTCACATGGACTATTTTAATGATGTCCTTACTACCTTCCTGGGCCTTGAACATGGCAGTTACATTGCTGTCTATGCAGGGTCAGAAAGCTCTCCGATTTCATCAAAAATATCTTAATGTGTTCCCGAAGATGAACGAAGGTCTTAGGGATTTGGAACAGCATGAGGGTGAGTAATTAATGACAGAATTTTCATTTTTGGGTGAATTATCCCTTTAAGGCTTCACACAAGTTGAACAGAAACCAAAATCAACTTTTCTTTGGAGAAAACATCTCCATTAACTGTCCCTAAGCATAATCACGGTCTACTGGCTCAGTGTCTCAACTGGTCAATCTTTTCTAGTAACTTACATTCTACCGTAATATTAAGTGAGTTGCTGGCCCGTCCGTGTTCATTCTCAGCTAGACAGCGGTAGACTCCGTGGGCCTGCGGCGTGATCTCGTGCAGCTCAAGTACGGACCCCTCCTCTGCTGTAATGGTGCCCACCAGTTCCCCATCCTTCAGCCAGGTCAACGTGGGCATTGGGTTTCCTTTGCTGATGCACTGTAGAGAAACTGAAGATCCTTCCAACAACGTTAGAGATTCATTGATCCATGGCTCCCGTGGAGGATCTTCCAGTTTGAAGGGAAATAAAGAAGAATGAGGAATGAAGAATGTTTAGATGGATAATGGAATTCTAGCATATTGCTTATGCTGCCATACAACATCTTTACATACAACTGAATCAAAAAATGCAATAAAAAAACTATAGCCATTAGGGTCCAATTCCCTAAAAGATTGCTTGCAATAACTTTAAGTGATTCATATTGCAATACACAAGAGTGCATGAACTTCTACTTACAATTTACTGCCAGATACATAGATGTGTTCATGCTGCCGTAGCCATTGTCACCAACGCAGGTATAGACACCTTCCTCCTCTGGAGTCAGGTTGTCCAGAGGCAGCGAAGAGTTTGAGGCAACTTCCGACATCAGCTCTTTGTCTCCAAAATACCATGTTATTGTGGGGGCTGGATTACTGTCTACATCACAGTGTAGGACCACCGAGCTTCCCTCCATTACCTCTTGAGATACATTCACCCACACAGTTCGAGGGGCGTCTACAGATAAGAGGATAAGTCAGTACATATTGTCTCTGTGATTAATATGCAGTTATAAAATAGTGCTTTGGTGGAACTCACACTTGATGTCCAGAGAAATGAGGCGTTCATAAAAAAAGGTGGTGTTTTCATAATGAACCCGGCAGCCCAGCAGCTGGCCATTGTGCATGGGTTTGGGTGTGAAGGTGAGGGTGCTGGAGAGTACTGCGGTGTTGCTGTCCTCAACATTGTCAGGGGTGAAAACAGGGTCGGGCAGGTAGTCTGTGTACATCCAGTGGATCTGTGGACTCATGTCTGGACAATTGTCTGGGACATAACAGGTCAAGTCCAGGCTTTGGTCACTAACAATCTCCTCTGGAACATCAATGTTGGGCTGATCTAGAGGAGGAAGAGACATTTAAAGTCAACATTAAGTCAAAACAGAATATTTTTACATTTTAATATGCATTTTTGGTTTTAATGTGCCTTTTTCATTAAGCAAAATAGCTATTTATGCATTTTTTTTTAACAAATTAGCATTCAGGTCTGGCTCCATTCTTCTACAGAACACCTACTTTCCACAATCCAAAGTCCCACCCACATATTAAATATGCAGTTTGATCCAGAAATACATCTTACTATGAAAGTAAATTGATTGTGTTTGAAATGTTGACTTCAAATGCTAGACCAAATGCGTTTCATGTTGACTTCAAATGCTAGACCAACAATGTTTTAGTAACCAGACTGCAAAGAATTATATTCTTATTTGTATTCTGTCATCATTTACTCACCCTCATGTCGCTCTAAACCTTTCTGAATTTCGTTCTTCTGTGGAACACAAAATAAGATATTCTGAAGAAATTTTTAACTGTTTTGTTCATACAGTGAAATTCAACTTCATCTGAATCCTATTGACTTTCATCATATGAACAAAAACACTAAAACATTTTTCAGAATATCTTCTTTTTAGTTCCACAGATGAAATAAAGTCCTACAGTTTTGGAACAACATGAGGGTAAGTAAATGATGACAAAATTTTCATTTTGGCTGCATTTTTTAAGGATTTTAAATAATATTACTTGGAGATACATCAAAAAAGAATAATTAAAAAATGCCCTTACCCAACACCTGTAGTTTTGTGAAGTCAGGATAAGTGTAGATGTTTGCGCCACCCAGGTCTGCCCTGAAGTAATACCTCCCAGAATGTTCCACGCCAACATTATTTATCAGCAGCGTGCAGTTTTTTTGTGTCAAGTCACCAAGAAGCTTGGTCCGTCCCTTGTAACTTTCGTGAACAATATCTGTGCGTGACTTATACACCACTGGGGGGAAAAGCTGGGGGTAGGGGTGGCCGAAATACCAGATCCCGTGGACCCCTCTGTAAGGCCTGATGCCAGAGGGGTATGTGAATGAACAGGGTATAACCACACAAGAGTTTGTCATGGCTGAAATGTCTCTGGGCATCCACACATTCCACTGAGCACTTACACCTGTTCAGAGAAAGAGAGAAGAGGGACAGGTAATTTAGTTATTAAAATAACACCATTGTGTTACTATGTCTCTTAGATGTGTACTATAGTGATATCATGTTTTTGAACAGGTATTATGGTATTTTAGCATTAACCAAAGGAACCATAGTAACAGCATGTTCGATTCAGAAGATGTTGTTACCTTTCAGGATAAGCAGCAGAGGCAACAGCAGCAGCTCCAAGCCCTTCATGGTCTCAGTTTAACTCTGGACCATAGACCTCTGTTACAAAACCAGCACATGCATCAGCAAGACAAACAGACTCTACTAACACAACTGCGCTTGTTTTTCTCATGTTCTCTTAAGAGAAAGGAATGACGGTTCAGGATATGTCATGAGCCTTGTGTAAAATTGTTTTGCCTGTATATATAAGTTTTGATGTGCAGTGTATTTTTGTACAGAGTTCACACAATGTAACTTTTTTTGGTCATATTTCAACAGAATCAAGAGGGGGAAAAAATGAGAATTATTTATTTATTAAGAAAATAAAGGCTATTTTCGGACTAAAATTATTAAAATTTATGCTTATTCAAATCAATAAAATGTTAATGTAGAAAGAAATTATAGTAATGAGAAACAACTTTAAAAATATATGTAAATATGCAGATGCACATATGCAGAATTACAATAATGAGAATTAAAAAAAAAACAATGGTACAACAACTGTTCAGGCAAAATATAATTTTTCTTTTCTTTTTTTATTGTATTTTAGGGTGAAATGTGACCTGGGTATGTTTCTGTAGGATTTACCCTATTTTATGACATAAATATTAGAAAATAAAGGTGCAGCTGGGGTGGTGGATTAATGACAAAATAATTATTACAGAAGTCAAGTACTGTAAGCCGCCCCTTGTGTTGTGATTGTCAGAATTAGGCAAACAGGTTTCATTTAGTACATGATATGGTTCATTAAAAGAGAGAGAGAGAGAAAGAGAGAGAGAGAGAGAGAGAGAGAGAGATCTATATAAATCCTATATCTTATATCTATGTCTTATGATAGATGTCTTATATACTATGAATTATTTGATAGTTTTGGACACTTCTAAAATGCCTATTTGTATTTGTTTATAGGCAATCTCAAATTACCTTTCAGCCTTTTATATACAAATAATAATTGTATATGATGGCAAAAACCAGGCCTTCTTTCTTCTTTTGGGGGCAGTTGTGGCCTAATGGATAGAGACTCGGACTTGTAACCCGAAGGTTGCGTGTTCGAGTCTCAGGTCCAGCAGGAATTGTCAGTGGGGGGAGTGAATATCCAGCGCTGTCTCCACCCTCAATACCACGACTGAGGTGAGACCCTTGAGCAAGGCACCAAACCCCCAACTGCTCCCCGGGCGCCGCAGCATTGGCTGCCCACTGCTCCGGGTGTGTGTGCGTGTTTGTTCACTACTCACTGCTGTGTGTGTGCACTTGGATGGGTTAAATGCAGAGCACAAATTCCGAGTATGGGTCACCATACTTGGCTACACGTCACGTCCTTTCCTTTCCTTTTTCCTTTCTTATGTATAAAATATTATATTATTTCTGTACTATTACACGCAATGTTCCACATACATTGTTGACTGCAAGTTATGATCAGATTTAAAGGGATATATCACCCTATGAATAAAAAAAATCAGTAAAATAAATGCAATATTTTGAACCCCACTGACTTTCACCGCATGGACAAAAACTGGCTGAGCTATCCAGGCAATACCTTGAACTGCTGGCAGAGTGTGCTGAACCACAACCAACTTGAATTCCCTCTCCAACGGTGAACTAGCTGCTGCTGTTCTTCCCTCACAAACAAGGGGGAGTTCTCTCACAAGACATCAACTCAGCTTCTCTTCTGATTTGTCTTAAAACAACAACAAAGAAATGACATCAGTATCAAGAAGCAACATTAGCTCTCTTAACCCACACAGACACACTTTCTCTTACAGACTCACGCACGCCGTACAGGGCCGCAGTGTGTGGGAGAGGAGAATTGTTCATTATGAGTGTACGACGTCAACCCTTGCGTGTTTGGCACGCATACAGACAGCACTGTTCATGATATGACACATCATCCATAGCACATTCATCCACGCTCACACAGCGTCACCCAGCTGCCTCTGTTGACTTTATTCACGCACTTGTCAGCGGTGTGTGCGCTTTACAAAGGCATCTCCTGAAGACTTCAGAGCAGACGGGGACTACAGATGGTGACTGATAAATGGATTGTTCTTCAAATCACCAAGATTATTATATTAGAAGATTCCCCTGATAGCTCACGAGTTTGACGCGGTTATTGAAGGAATGAACTTCACGAGATGACAGAGGACTGTTAATCCAACTTTTATAGGTACACTTTCAGGTCTTAATATATAGAACAGTCAAGATTGTCGATAAATGCCCCCCTCCCCTAAACACACACAATTGTCGTTTAAATTTACAGTATATTTCTAGATTTTCAGTGGTTTATTTTAATCAAATAATAATTGTATATGGTGGAAAACACCCCACCTTCTTTCTTATGTATAAAATATACTACATACATAAAAAACAACTACTTACTAAGACTTATTATCCCAATATCTAGTGCAATATGATTTTACAACTCAAATAAATGGGGAAATTATCTGCAATAAAAATGGTCTGACAACTAGGCTTAATTTTCTATGTGTAAAATATATTGTTCTTTTGTTTCAGAAATATTTCACCAAAAAAAAACAGTATTTTCTTATAAAGACTGTTGCAATTTGCCACATATATTGTTGACTGCAAGTTGCGATCAGATTTAAATGGATACATCACCTTCTATATAAATTCTGTTATCATTTTTTCACCTCATGTTAAAAAATTAAAATAAAAAAAAAATCAATGCAATGTTTTGGACCCCATTGACTTTCATTGGATGGACAAAAACAGACAAATTATTCTTTAAATGTCTTTTTTTTTTCTTTTTTTTTTTTCCACAGAAACAGCATGAGGGTGAGTAAATAATGGCAAAATGTTCATATTTTGGCTGAACTATCCTTGTAAGAGTAAATAACTCTTAACTTATTTACCGCAATGCAACCAGTTCATTAAAAGTAAATTAATTCATAAATGGCCTGAATAATGTTCAAGACTAATCACCATAATGGTGACTTAAAACAAAAAACCAACTACTTGCTAACACTTATTATACCAATATCTAGTGCAATATGATTTTTACAGCATTTTGTTATGACAGAAACAAATACAGTAAAACAACTCAAATAAAATGGTAAAATAATCTGCAATAAAAATGGTCTTACAACTAGGCTTCATTTTCTGTATGTAAAATATATTGTTCTTTTTTTTCAGGAAATATTTCACAAAAAAACCCCAATATTTTCTTAGAATGACTGTTGAATCCTATCAATCCTGGCAATATTTTACAGCGCATATTGTAACAATTGAAGCCTTCCGGAAATGGCTCATTAAACAAACATCCCAAGCAGCCTTTTTATTCTTGTTAATCATAACTGAATAATTATAATGACACCAGCTGTTCCAGAAAAACTGAACTAATTTATATGCCCATCACACAAGATCTAAGAGGCAGCAAACTGCTGTTGCTTGGAACTGAAACCCCTGGCAGCACGCGTTAGAAAGGATGAAGCAATTCCCAAGCCAAACAAACAGACCATTCATGCTCCACAAACAAGCCTTGAACCATCCAGGACACTTGCCTCATACCAGATCCAGATTCCACTCTTGGGCTCTCCTGAAGGGGAAGAACTGGACTCTCGGCTCCTGGTTCTGGTTCTTCAAAGTCCTCCTGTTCTTCGTCCTTCCTCAGAGGTGCGGGAATGGGGGAAAAAGACAAAGAGGGAGGGAGACGGAGATAGACAGATAGGGAGAGGAGAGGATGGAGACTTTTAGCTATAAACCAGGCAAATGTGTGCCGTGGGCAGCCTTGAATATGCAGACATTTCCCTCAGTGCATTCTTCTTCTCTAGCCCACATCGTACATTCCTCTCCATGACATCTCTCCTTTCTACCCTGGTCAAACCCTCTCGTTCCAGCCTGTCTGGGTAACACTGTTCCTGGTGGTTTTTAGGTATATTTCTGCTAGGGGTCAGGTGATACCGCTGTGAATGAGTTTGGACTGGTTTCAGCTCCATGTAGGCTACACTATATCCTCTGGAATTCATCTTTGCATGACTCACCTTATGAGCTAAATCTGTGAAATGTATTTTTTTCTCCATTGTGGTTCATTTTAACTCAACATAAAATCGTAATGAACCCTATTTACTTCTTAATGCACATTCCTTGTCTTATTGTGAATGATTTATCAGTGCATGTTATTCCAAATAAAAAACAAATGTAAGTCTGTAAACTTCAAATGTATCAAATTCAAATCAACAAATGTACTATATTCAAATCATCAAATGTAATGTTTTAGCAAAATCACCAGTCTTTTATTCAGAAAGGACACATTAATCGACCAAAAATGACCAGTAAAAACATAAATAATGTTACAAAAGATTTCTGTTTTCAAATAAATGCTGTTTTGTACTTTCTATTAATCAAAGAATCTTAAAAAATAAATAAGAGGCAGCATAATTGTTTTCAACAAATAGAATAGATGTTTTTTTTCAGCACCAAATCAGCATATTGTAATGATTTCCGAAATGTGACACTGAAGACTGGAGTAATGATGCTGAAAATTCAGCTTTGCCATCACAGAAATAAATTAGATTTTAAATTATATTCAAATAGAAAACAGTTATTTTAAATTGTAATAATATTTCACATTTTTACTATTTTTATTGTATTTTTGATCAAATAAATGCAGGCTTGCAGAGCATAAGAGACTTCTTTCACAAAACATTACAAAAAAAAAAAAAAAACAGTGGATGTCTTTGGGATATTTTTGGCCATTTTATTTTATTTACATTTTTTTTTTAGCAATTTTGAATATAAATATTATTTAACCTCAATCAAAATACTATATTTAATGGACAGTTGCCACAGGGATTCCCATAGTTGATAAAGGGGGCCGTGTGGAACGAATGCACAACAGGGAGCCTGTGTGACATCAAGACGTACAACATGCCACAGCACCCCACACACACCATAACACACACTGTAAAGCGTCACCTCCCCATTAACACACACACATGAATAGCATAGCGCATGCCAACACACTTAAATTGCAATGTGTGTCTTACATCAGTAAAGCTGCTAAATGACCTTTCTATGCTACTGCATCCCTCTCTCTCAATGAAAAGATTGTGTTTGTGTAGTGAGAAATCTGTCTAATATTAAAGAGCAGTTTGTTTATCCCGAACCATGTGGTACTGGAACCATGGTGTACTGTCTACTTCAAATAGGCTGCTTAAAATATAAGTGGGTGTCGGAAACAGCTATCGGCCAGTGCAGCTAATGACAACTATAAAGAAAAAAAGACAAAAACCTGTATTTTTCCCCATTTAGTATGACTATATAATAACAACATTAATATTACTACTACCAGTGTTGGGTAACGCGAGTTACGTAATCAGATTACTTTTTCAAGTAACTAGTAAAGTAACATTACTTTTCAATTAACAAGAAAATATCTCTTTTTCAAATAAGTAATGCAAGTTATCCTATTTATTCACTGACACCTTTCCTGTCCCAATGTTGAGAGAAATTGGGAGTAAGTGCAGAGGCAGAGGCAGAGGCATTTTCTTCAGCCTAAGGCTTATTAATTTCACTCTTGGTGTGAAAGGGCCTTTGCAGTCGCCAAAAATATAACTTTTGGGTTTTCTGTTATTAAAAATAAATGAGCAAGCCCAGCCCAGGTGACAAAAAGTAACACAAAAGTAACGTAATGCATTACATTCCATAAAAAGTAACTAAGTAACGCAATTAGCGATATTTTTATGGAGCAATGCAATATTGTAATACATTACTTTTAAAAGTAACTTTCCCCAACACTAACTACTACTACTACTAGTATTTATTTATTTATTTAAAAATGATTTAATGATTTAATTTTAAAAATTAAACAAATCAATAAAGAAATATATTTCTACTTTAATGCAAAATAAAAAAGTATTTAATAATAGTAATTATTATTATTAAAAAAGAATAATAGAATATAATTTTTCATCATTTAAACAATAAAAATTACACAAATCAGAAAAAGCAATATATTACCATTGTAATATACTGTATTTAATAACAATAATAATACTATTCAAAATATTGTTAATTTGTAATCAAACCAATAAATAAAAATATATTACTTTAATAGATATAAATAATAAATATATTACTTATTAAATATATTACTTTTGTATTGCAAAATAAAAATATGTAAATAATAATAATAATTTCTTTTTTCCCTCAGGTCAGAAAATAGAGAAATCTGCATATATACATAAAAAGTAAGTGAAGTATACTGAAAATATGAATATAATATGTCACTGACACTTAATGGTATAGCTATAGCACCGCACAAATGCAAATATTTCAATATATTTCAAATGTATCACTATATAGAATGAGCAATTTGCTGATTATTTACTTCACAACCAAACGAGTCCAATAAAAGGCAGGTTATAGAAGCAAAGTAAGTATATTCAGCAGGTCATGTGATCTTATAATGGCCGCCCCCATAAGGCAACCCGCTCTGTAACAGTAAAATGTAACAGTTTTTACTGGACCACCAAAATTATATTTATTGGAGTCTTTATCTAATAACGTAAAACATGATTTTAAACATTTTCTGCATTTGTTTATGTATAATTGAGGTAATGAACATAATTGAGAGTAATTAACTTGAATGAATCAACTTAAATAAATGAAAATGACTGACTGCACCTTTAAACATCACTCAAGTCTTTAACCGGCTCTATATAAATGTGCACTTTGCGCTATAGATCTCTTCAGAACAGGTCTGTTCACAGCATGCTTTGCTGTCAGCCTGGGACGCGCCCTGCGTCCGCAAGCCTGGGCACCCTCTAAATTTACCAGAGGAGCAGATGGTGGTAAAAAACACGACTGCTGGCCCTCCCACACTGTTTGCTGTATAAGCGAGTATGGCTGGGAGTGTTTATGAATGTGCACTTAGTAGGGCATATTCTCAGTAACTTGCATAATTTCGGTGGGAGGGATTACAAATGCCTGTGAGTCAAAACACACAACATACTAAGATAAAACTGTCAGCATCATCACCAGGAGATCGTTTTAGTATGGAATAACAACTCTGGGATAATTAATAAAGCCCACATGTCGTCAAACCTCAGAACGGAGCTCACGCAGCTCGTAGATTAGCAAGGCAATAATGCATAAATGGTTAAAGTGAGAAGCAATCCATCGATGAGTCAGATCGTAAACGTTGCTCAGATTCTAAATGATCTGATCCGGATATGAGTAAAATTTCAAGCAGCAGCCCACCCACAGCCAGGACCCACAAGAACACTGCCAGGACGGGGGATGCTAATTGTCAAAATGTCCACTGCTAGCAACAATATCCTGTTGCGTTATTAAGTTTACCTGAATCAGTCAGAAGTGCTGCCACCCACAAAATTCAAAAATGGGAAGACTCTCTATGGAAGTTTATGAATGAAATGCATATTTGTATTGTTTTTTTATTTTTAAATGTTGTGTGTGTGTGTGTGTGTGTGTGTAGTATATCTACAATGAAAAAAAAAATTGCATTTTTAATTTTACATTACATAAAATAAATAAAAAAATATAGTAGAAGTAAATAAAACTATAAGTAACTGTATATATGTGTGTGTGTGTATATATATACACACACACACACACACATATATATATATATACATACATACATATATATATATATATATATATATATATATATATATATCAAAATAAAACTCATTTGTATGTTATATTATATACAAAAAATAAAAAATATTAAATATAAAATAAAATATAAGTAAATGAATTAAAAATGTAAAAAAAAAATAATAATAAAAATGTATACGTATATAAAAATAAATACAAAATAAAAATATAGTAAACATTACTAGATAATAAAAGTAAATAATAAATAACAAAGTTAAATAAGTAATATTAATTTTTATTAATCTAAAATAATATTAATAATAATATAATAGTATATATATATATATATATATATATATAGCATATCTACAGTTAAAAAATAATTATTAAATAATAATTTTAATTTAATTCCAAATAATAATTTTTTATTTTTTGCTTACATGAAAAAAATATAGTAAATATTACTAGATAATAAAAGTCAATGAATTTGGATGTAATAGAAGACATACTCTTGTATATATGACCATAACAATTGTGCTTTCTAGATAAATATTCCACAGCCATAAGGGCAGATGGCAGTCTCAGTAGTCTACCTTCACTACATAGCTGCTTCCTGTCCACGATTCAGACTGTGAAGACAGAGGCCCGGGTCCAATTTAGCAGGCTAGGCCGTCCCGCCCTCTTTGGGGAGAATCCATGCTAATCCACTGAAGTTACTCCTCATTTTTAAAACAGTTTTGATTCCCAGTGCCGAATTTTACACGCATGTCATGCAGCGTTCGCTTCAATCTGTTCAACAGTAGGAGCATCTAGAAGATAGACAGCATTTAATATTCTATGAAATAGATTATTAAAGTTTTTCCTTGATTATGGGGGGCGTGAAACAATGCAACAGGGTTTTTTTATTATTAACAGGCTATGGGAGCATCTTGAACTACTAGACAAGGTCATTATTTCATCATTTGGGGGTCTTTGGCATCAATATGTTCAAAACTCACAGCTCTATAGCTTACTGATCGGCCATCCATAAAAATGCCCAAAGCCCCATGAATTTAAGCAACAACCCCGATAACAACTTTAAAATGAGCCAAAATTCAACTCTGCTAAAATTATTAGCACCAGTGAATATAAACAAAAGCTGTTGTTCCATAGCAAAGTATATTTATGAGTAATCCAGAAGAGATCCAACATCACGCCACTCTGCTGCTAACCTAAAGTGGGATGTGATTAAGCCCTACTACGTCGTTCAAGTGAGTGATTGAGGTGTTTGGCAGGAAAATGTTGGCACAGCATGACACATAACCATGCATGACTGAACCATCACTCCCTCCCTTTCTGTACCTGAGCAACTCTCACTTTACATCACATTTTTATGTTATTCTCATGACAATCTTTGAATTATTCTCAGTACATACAGTTTGTTTACTGACAACAACAGACACAATCAACCTCGATTTACTTCTGTAGTTTCGCTAAATATCCAATATACTCTTATAAACTTAACTGTGCAGCAAAACATTTGAAATACCCCCCAAAAACCATATAGTAACTTTTAACATAATTGATAATGATAAAAACAAATAACCTAAAATGATCTAAAATGCACTAAGACTCACCAGTCAAAAGGTTCCAGACCTTCTCGGCTCAAATCAAGCATTAATCAGCAGAGAAAAACCGTAGCATGACAAACACTCACAATGACACGCACGCATACGGATGGGATGGAGGCCTCTCTTGCTACCTTCTGTACCAAGCTCCAGGCGGGGCGGGCTGGACGGGGGGAGGAGGAGGAGGAGGTGGGCTCGTTTCTCTCCTCCTTTCAACTCCTCCGTTCTATATGAAAATGTCAGAGGCTCAGAGCGGGGAGCATTGTTCCATCCACTCAGGCCATTCATAAACGGACACCCACTCTGCTCAACCTACAATGCACTGCACTGTTCCTCCTGGCCGAGAGCACATGGATGTGGCAGCGTTCATACCCTAGGTCAATGCAACCGAAGATGAACATACCCCCACACACTATGCATCGTTTACAATGGATGACATGAGAGGAATGCAAGCATTTACATTGGAGCGTTGCTTGGAGAGTGTTCCTGTGACAGAAAGTGGCTCTTTGAAACACATTGTTACTCAGAGAACTATAAAAATAAAGGTTCTTTAATGGCATCTGTGGTTTCATGAAGAACCTTTAACATCCATGAACCTCTCCATTCCACAAAAAGTTCTATTTAGTGAAAAAGTTCTTTAGATTTAAAAAAAAAAAAAAAAAAGGTTCTTTTAAGAACTGTTCACTGAAATGTTCTTTGGGAAACAAAAATGGTTCTTTTATGGAATCACGGCATCTTTAAGATACACTGTATCTTTATTTTTAAGTGTTTACCTAATAAGCCCAATTTTATAGAAGATCAAGTAACTTTATCATAGTTTAGGTTTTTCATTGACATTATGGTTCAATGAAGAACCTTTAACATCCATGGAATGCTTCCATTGCACAAATGGTTCTTTATAGTTGAAAAAGGTTCTTCAGATTATTAAAACTTATTTATCACACTAAAAAAAAGGATCTTTTTAAGAAATGTTTACCGAAATGTTCTTTAGGGAACCCAAAATGATTCTTCTATGGCATTGCAGCTAAAAACCCCTTTTGGAATCTTGATTTTTTTTTTTTTTTTCAGAAACCAAAATGTTGATCTGAAGGACATTTAAAAGCTCTAATGAACCTTAAAACATTTGAAAGAACTTTTAAACGTAGCATCAAGAACATTCCATCTCTAAAACACCATATAAGGCTCTCAAAAATGGCTTTTAACAAGAAGTGGGGCCTTCAGAGAACCTCTGTAGAACCTTCCTTGGATGTTCTTGAGATCACATTTTAAATTCTTCTAATCAACATACTGGCTAAGATCTTGAAAGCACCAGTGCATAGATGGGGTTTCTAAAGAACTAGAAAATCAAATCTGGCTTCCACAAATGTTTTTGTTTCTAAAAGGAATCTCGATTTTTAGAAGTGTGTAGCCACAAAGCTACTACAATGCTACAACACTAACCACTGCACATCACCAAAAATGTTGAAAAATATGTGATTGAAGTAACATCTAACTTAACAGAAACTCAAACGCAACTCAGGGGGCACTAAGCACAAACTAAAATACATTTAAGCTTAAAGTAATGTAGTAAACAGCATTATGTCCAACTGTCTTGATGAAAACACACTGTTCCAGTTACAACACTCTGCACCAGAGAAATAAGTCAATCAGTATAGACGTAAATGCTCCAGAGCCTCGACAAACACCACACACACACACTCCTGCCCCTTGTGCTTCTGTACATAGTGGCTATTGTTTAGGCCGTCCCGGGGAGAGAACAGAACGGCCAGGCTGGAGCCTGACACCGCACAACACAGGGAAGTCGATGCGCACAGCTAATTGTCTTAAAAATCACAACAATCACCCATTCACGCTTCCCATTTCACTGCCATTCTCTCGTGGATGTTACAGTCATAATTAAGCACTAATGTACAGGAGGATGAGATTGTAAAAATACTTGAGGTTAAAGGGACAGTTTAACCAAAAATGACATTTCTGTCATCATTTACTCATCCTCATGTCGTTTCAAATTTGTATACATTTCTTTCTTTTGTGGTACACACAAAATATAATGAACAAAAATACTATGGAAGTCAATGGGAGACAAAACTGTTTGGTTACCACCATGCTTCAAGATATATTTTGTATTTCACAGAAGAAAGAAAGTCATACAAGGATGACATGTTGGTGAAAAAAAAATATATATATACATACATATATATATATATATATATAA
>JAFVLL020023333.1:0-15464 GCA_021397915.2 Tor tambroides | reverse complement strand
ATATTAAGTTTCTACAATATATAAATATTGTAGAAACTTAATTTCCTGTAAAGCTGCTTTTCAACGATTTGTATCGTGAAAAGCGCTATACAAATAAACTTGAATTGAATTGAATTGAATTAATTAGACTTAAGAGAATTAAAAGTTGTATTCTGCTGTTGTATAAACTACAGCTGTGTTCAGTGGATTAAATCATTAACTAGATCAACAATCAATCAATCAACTAATTAAACTCACTCATACTGCCAAAAATTACTAAAACGTCAGCTGAATTTGAAAATAATCAATTTTCTAGTCCCTAATAATCAACATTATGCAGGGCAAACTGTAAATATGAACTGCAGAAGTACTAAACTTCTCATTGCATTGTATAATCAACACAAATTATCAATGTATCAAACAAACTCACTAAGTCTGATAACAGTTTCTTTTCCACACATTTTATGATATCCATGTATGTGGTTACAGTAAAACCATATAAAACACTGAAATTGCTGCTGACATAGTATTCACTCCTAAATTTGCTGCTCATTTGCATAAAGTTAAACTTATTAACTTTGTCACATGACTCACTCTGCAATGGTCATTGTCGCTCATGTCGCTGGAAGTCACCAGTTTTCCATTGAAAATGAATGGGATCATGGGATCAACTTTAGTGTGAAGAACATTTCAATAATCTGAAAAATGTTTTTTACACCATAAAGAACTTTTTGTGGAATGCAAAGATTCCTTGGATGTTAAAGGTTCTTCATGGAATAATAGATGCCAATTAAGAACCTTTATTTTTAAGAGTGTGTACATTATATATATATATATATATATATATATATATATATATATTCAATTGGAATGAACATTATAGAATGTACTGCATGTTAGCTTGCTTTCTAGAATGATCTATTTAAGTCCATTTCTTACTAACAAGAAACTAACTAACGCTTCTAACCATAATTTGAGAGCTGTAGTTCCAACTTCACACTGTAAGTTTGCGATGCTGTTTGCGAATGTTTATTTCAACTATGGTTTCGGGAAAAAAATGAATCGTTAAACCAGAGCTTGACAGAGCTTGTGACTATAGTTGGCTAACAAAGCTTTTGGGAAACACACCCCATGTCCACTGTTATTCTTTTAAGTCATGTTTCATAATACTTGTCCATAATACCACAACTTTTTTGTAATATAAAGAAAAAAAGAAAACACTGTTGGTGCTGAAGCACAAAAAATGCAATGGGAGATCCTTGCTTCTAAAAACCAAAATGACAATGGCTGTGTACTGGTGCTTTTCAAGCTAACTGCTACAATCAGCGTTATCTTGGTAAGTGAGTGCCGATACATATAATGAGGGTTTGAATAAAACTATGCTGGAGATACATCCCCTGAGGCTTTCACGCTCATCAACGGTACTGGGTTCACACTAAGGTTAGACAGAAGATGTGTGATTATGGGAGAATCAAGGTTATTCTCAGGTGAATATGCATGGATCTTCTTTAGACATCATAGGATTACTGCTGTCACTGACACGGTTCACCCCATAGTTTCTCAATGAACAAGGATCAGCTGGAGATATCTTCGCTTCGGCAACTCCCAGGAGGAAATATATTGCGCTGTGCTATGCAAAGTGGAAATATGCCATCATACTGAATAATTACGAAACTGGAGCGGACAGCATGAAGATCAAAGGTGGGGGTAGGGGGTTTAATTACTGTAATCAAGCCCCTTCTAAAAAGGGGAGAACATCTGCAGAAAAAGCCCCTGTGGTCTAAACTCCTAGTGATGCTGCATCTTACAGCACAATTACTAATAACCTCCATGAGATTTGCACTGGACCAGTTGGAGTTTCAAACTATGAATATCAGTCATTGTCTACGGTCCACCCATAATTCTGTAGTAAACAAATGAATTCTGTAGTTTGACTGCATATTTGCAGATGTTTAGCCGTGAATTGCAACTGAAGATGTCTTTAACTTTAAACATTTCTCATTTATATTATTAAGTTATTACTACACAAACACACAGTTTACATTTCAATACATATATACTATATAGGCTACCCTTTGATGTAAGCCATCAAAACTTGCATAATGCTTTCTGACAATAATGCAACAATTTACCTCTTCTTTAAACAAAAATGTTAAAATTGTATCGGTTATCATCTGATTTTTTTTTTTAAATCATCGGTCAATAATATATTGTCTGATATTGGATATTTAATTGTTCATGCTCATTTTGCCTGTCTTTGCTGATTATTTTTGCTGTCTTCTAACACTCACTTAGCCTTTAAAACATACTAATCATTCTGTTTTGATGGCTAAATTAACTTGTAGCAATTAAAACAGTTTACTTTAGTTTAGAACGTTATTTTTAATGTGTTTATATAAAATAGTACAATATTTTAACATTTGCTATTTATAAGTTATTGGCTAAAGATAAAATTTTTCTGTATCTTTAATATCAGTGCACCTTTATGTAAAGCCCAAATTAAAATTATATTATGAAATTTTAATTAACCTTGTTAGCTAATCATTGCTGAACAACTGAACAAGAAGCAATTTGATATTAACATCATTAGGAAAGTAATCGTACAAACTTATTGTAGAAAAATAGAAATGTATTGGCCAGACACCAGTGTAGAATAATAACTTACAACCTAAACTAGATCTGCCAGCATATTGTGTATGTTAAATATAAAGTTTACAAGGAACTGTTAAAATAATCTTTTTTAATTTAATTTTATTTATTTAATTTTTTTTTTCAAGAGAGGACAAATTAAACTTCTCAGCCATCTTGTAGTTCATTTAGTAAACTGACACATATTAGTGAAACAGGGAAGTTAATTAGACAAAATTAGTGAAGCGAAGCATATTAAATTACTCCATTTTAATTCATTCTCAGCTTAGGACAGAAACAATGTCTCTGCAGCAAGGCTACTCTATAGAAGGCAACCAGGTCACACCTGGGAACATGATATTAATTTCAGTGCAGCCAAAGAGCTTTGACTTTGTCTGATTTGACAATACAGATCCTATTCCAGGTAAGTTGTTTACAGAACCTTGCATTTGATGTCTGTATGAAAACACGTATGTATCATGAAATCTTTCTCACTACTAATGACATAATTATGTGAAGTCATTGCATTTTTACAATGAGGCACTCACAAGTCTTATTAGAAAAAAAAAAAAAATCTTGTAGTAGTTCATTATGCTCTCATTCCTCAAAATGAACTGTTTAAACAGAATAGAAATCCAATAGTAGTTCATGACCATGGTATTTAATACATACGACAGAATGTTTTAATATTCTTCAATATTCCAGAAACATGAAATTCAGCACTGCAGCTTGACAAGTAAACAAGACAGATCAAAGACTGCCACCATCATCTATCTCTATGACACCAGCGATCAGCACTCATTTGTCTTGTGATATCTAGGCCATGTCAGATCGGCCTTCATTTAATAACTGTCCATATTCCAACCCCACTATATTCAGTAGTGCCCTCTTAATTCTGTGACAGACAGCATTGTTTATCTTATTTTAAGACTTAGGCTATTTTCAGGTTTCCAGTCCTGTTTTATCATCAATGTGGAAGATTTTCATCACTTTGCTTTGAAGTAATACTCTACTAAGGCCATGTTATCTGTGCCAATGCATATTGCAATTACAATCAGGAAAAGAGTGTTTCTGAATGGCAGACATCAAGAAGCAAGCCAAAATTTGATGCGCAAAAGCCAGAACACAATTTTTGTGTATTTCCCTTCCCATTTCACGCATACCCACTTAACATTAACATGATATACAAGAAGTGTAATGCATTTGCCCTTCTCACGACCAGGACTGCACACAGTAGCCTATGTATGTAAAGTTAACGAGCAGTCAGTCTTGGAGAATGAACACTGACTGTCGTTCCAACCCGCTTGATTGCTTTTATTTTGAACGTGACCATCGCATCCTATTAATTAGACATAATACAAAAAGAACAGCTCTCTCAGTGTGTGCTACGCTCACTTACCTCCACGAAATAAAAACAGGGCAGCAAGGTAACGCTGTCTTTGGTCATCTTGCCTTTGAGTCTTTCCTTCGCAGACATGATAACGTCCCTTTAAAAACTCGGTGCGAGAAGAAAGGAACGCTGAAGCCCAGCTGGTGTAATATCTCCCCGTGTGCAGTAATTGCGCTCCTTCAGGCTGTCGCTTTCTCCATCCCCAAGTGCGCTTTTACTGCGGATACAGACACACGGAAAGATGCTGTATCAAACCTGGCGACATCATGACTGAAACATGACAACACAATCACCATCGCCTGAAGACGCGCCGATGGAGATGTTAACAATGTCCAACACCGATTAATGTTTCGAGCCAACCTTCAACCTTCTGATTAGAGGCAATATACTGACCAGATGACGTCAGAGGTGTGCTAAAAACCCATTTTCAACAGAAGCGAGCGCGCGCGCGTGCGTGTGTGTGTGTGTGTGAGTGTGTGCGTGTGAGAGGTGGGGGCGTTCACGCTTGTTCACACTATAATGATTATCAAACGGCTCAAACTACGGCTCGGATGGGTTAGATAAGGCGTTGTTTTTTTATAAATACATTTTTTTACTGATAGGCTATATAAATACATATAAATACACATAACATACACATAAATACATATAAATAAATATAAATAAATGGTTTTTAGACAAGACACTGTAATGATTTGCAAGTCAAATCCACACGTAGTCATAGCATTAGGCATTGTAAAATACCCCATATCCACCTTTAGTCTATTAATTAGCGTAATTACGAAAAAATTCAGTTTTTGGTACGGTTAGGGTCTCTGCCTAAATATTGCATTCCATATGAAAGTCCCTATTGCAGAGCGCCAAAGAATAAAGAATAAGTTGAAGAGTAAAGCTGCATATTAAGTATTCATATTTATCGTATCGTATCATTTGCAAGTATGAAATAATAAACATTCTAATATGATCTTGCTTCTATTAAACAGGCCTATGCGTAAAGTGGTATACGTGAATAACAAAAAGTCTAAATGAGAATGTCTGTCTGGAGTTTGTGCAGATAATAAATGACTTGGTAGGACTTTTTTATTCAGCATAAATCGGGGTTATTTTTTCCCCCTTAAATGTTCTTTTAAACTCAATTTCCTGAACTCATTCAGAGTGAACTGAGAAGTATAAAGCCGACATAAATCTGCTTTAAATTTGGTTTTGGTGTACACACGCGCCATCTACTGGATATTCAATTACAATTTTACATGGATGAGTGACATATGAATTCAATTTATAATATAGGCCTAGCTCATTTCAACCTCTAATTTTATCCTACGGTCGAGGAAGTTTTTTTTAAATCTGAAATTGTATTATTATTATTATTAGCTTTATTTGCTTTACTCTACCAAAGAGTGTTCTTTTCCATGATTTTCTCTGTACCAAATACAGTATGTGATTCAGTATATTTTTCATTATGTTTTTAAAACATAATGAAAAACATCAGTATTTAAAACATTATGTTTTAAATACTGAATTCAGATATAGGTTAAGATATAGATTTAAATGATGAGCATTCACATGAAATGAATTCTCCAGTCATTTTCAATCTTCTAGAAAAAGCTGTTTTGTTTCCCCCTCATGGGTGCCGTCATTTTGACATCATGTGACAAGCCTTGTCATGTAACTGACAGAAGTAGGCCTACTCTACTGCTGCTACTACTATTACTACTACTACAACTAAAATATAGCTGCACAACTAATTATGGGAAATTATTATAATCTGCATAAAATGTATAGGCAGAGTGGCTCAAAAGTTTTGATATGTGTATCTGAGAATTTTTTTTGCTGTATAAAACTCGAGAAGTTATGATTCTCGCTTCCAGGATCCCTCAAATCTTTTCATAAGACCTGGAAACCTTTTTAAGACCACATCAAAGGCTTTTTCTGTTCTCATGATACTAGCGCTAATACACAATAGTTAACTTGGAAAGAGGGAAGATAGATTCTTAATGTTCATTTATTTTTATCTATTTATTTATCTTATTATTTAGTTCCTTTTTTCTTTTTCTTTTTTCTTTCTCTTGGTTTTATATTTATTTATTTATTTATTTATTTTTTCAGTGGGAGATATCTGGGTTTAAATTGAGAGACTCTGTAATCTCTTATTCTTCACTGAATGTATTATTATGTATTGTCTTATTAAATACCATATATATATATATTTCTGTGGAAATAGTTTAAGGTAAGGAAATAAATAAATAAGTTAGTTTCTCAGAATGCTCAAAATGATCAGGCACTAAAAAATAAAATAGAAAATAAAACAACCCCAGTCAATAAGAGTGTTTTTTGGATAGGAGAGAGTATTTTCAAAATGAGGCTTTTAAAAATGCAATATAATAAGCTAAATGAAAAAACTTTACCAGGAGAACAAACATATAGGAAACAAATGTAAAATACTACAATATAAAAAAACAGAAAATGTAATTTATTATTTAATAAAATAGTTCAGTCTAAATTATTTTAAAATTGTTATATAACAAAAAAGGCCTTGAAATATAATAATTCAACAGAAATTTATTTATTTATTTATGTTTAATTATGCTTTTCACACTTGTGGATTCTATTTAATATTGATGATTTTGTTAAAGTAACACTATACTTTAGGCCAAAGACTTGTTTATCTCTTCCCGAACACTGGTTGGTGCTATCTCAAAAAAAAAAAAAAAGTCGGTGAGGCAACACGTTGCATCAAACCAATGGTAGGTATACACTACACGATTTTCAAAGTCGTCAGATCAATGTTCCTTTCACACTTCATGACTGTTTTGGTTAGGGTGGCCCCTTATTTCTGGACTTTTCAAATCTTCTGCTCTCACCCACCCAGTCAACTCCCCTTCATGGGAAATGGAAACAAACCAAATTTCACTGAAATTGGACTACATTTGGGGTGTGCTCAACAAAATTTAAATTCTGTCATAATGACCATAACAGCACATAATTAATAACTACAGTACAAGACCATTAGTAAACTGTGAATTAGGTTAAAAACGAGAACACAGAACAGTATTGTAAATCTTAAAATGTCAAATTTCGTCTGTGCCGACGGCCTCGTGGGCAACACACCAACATACAGCACCATTGCGTTTCAGGCGTCCCGAGTTTGAGTACCGGCTCACAGACCTTTCCTGATCCTGTCCCCCACTTCGCTTATTGTCCTATTGCAAAAATAAAATCTTTTTAAAAAAGGACAAATTAGAACACTGCTGATAAGAACTGATTTTTGAAAAATTGCGATCTGATCTAGATCGTGATGACAGTCAGACATGTCCTTCAGTCGCAAAGTTCTTGCAGACGTAGAAACAGAGTTAAGAAGTGAAATTACTGTACTGGTGAAGAAAGTAAACTTGGAACAAAACTGAGATCTGATGTAGAAATTTATGATGATTCCACAAGTTCTTCAACCACAGTACTTTTGTGGGGACGTGGAAACAGATTCCGGTGTTCTCTAATAATCTGCATAATAAACTGTGTTTGTTCTTCAGTAGTGAGTGAACACACAAACAAACAAACAAACAAACACACACTGAACAGCATCTTGCTCAAGGGCACCACAGTCATGTTTACTGAAGGTGGGAGCGCTGTACATTCACTCTCCTCACCTATAATCCCTGCTGATACTGAGACTTGAACCCACAACCTTCAGGTTTCAAGTCCGACTCTCTAACTATTAGGTCACAACTGCTCCTCGTCTGATAGGGAAACAGTCAAAAGTTTAGCGGTAAACAAAACCTTTGCTAACATCACCGATCAAATCTTGAAGTACCTGCTGACAAAAAGACACATTTTTTGAGCGTACCATAAATGACAAATTATCTGGATGGTATTTTGCATACATTACATACTTTTAGTTGAGAAACAAATGAGGGGGTGAGAGGTTAACATTTCCAGTAAAAAATTAACCACCAATAAGGGCCACCCTACTGTTTTGGGTATCATAAGGTTGCTGTGGTTTGCATTACACACATTACACAATATTTCACTAGTAAGAATCCCTGACAACTTGACTACAACTCTTCTCCCTGAATTTCCCATTTACATTTTTATTTAGGCTAACATATACAGTAGATTCAACATTTTTTCCCCTTTGTTTTTTTTTTTAAAAGCGAAACTGCAAAATCCTTTTCAAAGCCTGACTTTTGTCCATTCACAAGAGGGCAGCAGCGCACAATTCCTACCTCATCAGACTTAAGAAATACATAAAGCCTCTACATTCCTACATTTCAGTCTAAACCGTAGCCTATACCAATGATATATCCTGAAAAAGAAACTCAACTAACTTAATTTTGTGTGTGACTTATTTATCAACCCAAGGATTGCAGAACGGTTTATCTAATTTTCAGATATCATTTCAGTGTTTAGAGATTGAACAAAAACGCTTCAGCTGAGCAGCTGTAAACTGGTCCTCGTACTTTTACCATGTTGTTAATAATAATGAGGAATTTGTTTGACAAGTCCTCAGGCTAATAAGCAGCAGCAAAGTGAGTCTCCAAGTAAAAACTACATGAAATATTTGGAGTCTTAAAGGAGCACGAAGTACTCGATAAGATAAACCAGTTCAAGTGCATGTTTGCGGGCATCCCATCACTTATTAAAGTGAGGCACGCCTACAGCGCGTGCGGCTGCCCAGAACCCAGTTCATTCTCACAGACTACAGAGCACTTTACAGCGCTCTGACTGTCACCGACACAATGCGCTACTATTTCTGGGGGATTTTACGAGAAGTGACAGTGGAGTAAGAGGAAATCATGCCAATGCTATCGTAGGAGCCGACCGAGGACCCTTCACTTCTTTCCCGGGATTTTTCTTTTCTGTTTTACACCTATCCACAATGCTTTACTTTCAGTTGGTGATCATGGCAGGGACTGTCATGCTGGCGTACTACTTTGAGTACACCGATACTTTCAACGTGCACATCCAGGGATTTTTCTGTCACGATAATGCCTATACGAAGCCCTATCTCGGACCAGAGGAGTCCAGTGCGATCCCACCAGCCATCCTGTACGCGGTGGTCGCAGGGGTCCCTGCACTCGTGGTGAGTTAATGTGTAAAGAAGGCTGAAGGAGTTTGGAATAAGCAGTGCATGGTGGTTGTGGTTCTTGGGGAGGTCTTTGTTTATATAATAGCATAATGTTAATCAGCTTGTTAATTGTAGAGTTTGTCCTGTTGGACAGAGTCTGAGTCAGCCTGCCTGCAAAGTTAGAATAACAATAATTTAAAGAAATAATTATTCACAGAATGTGGCAACTGGATTTAGATATTTATAAAACGTTCAGTTTACAGAATGGAAAATGCTTAACACATCTACTATGTATATTCAATTATGCATTTTAAATTGCATATGAATGATCTATCTATCTATCTATCTATATTAAAGAAATTATTATTTTATTCAGCAAGGATGCATTAATTTAATCAAAGTTGTCTGTAAACACATTTATAATGTTACAAAAAAGTTTATTTTAAATAGATGCTGTTCTTTTGAACTTTCCAAGTATCAAGAATCCTGAAAATGAAAATTAATCATGGTTTCTACAAAAATATTATAAGCAGCACAACCATATCTCAGAATTGAAAATAATAAAAAAATGTTTCTTAATCAGCATATTAAAATGATTTCTGAAGGATCGTGTGACTGAAGTAATAACTGCTGAAAATTCAGCTTTGCCATCACAGGTATAAATTCTATTTTAAAATATATTAAAATAGATAGAGATATTTTAAATTGTAATAATATTTCACAATATTTCGCATGCAATAAGTATTTTTGATCAAAAAATGCAGCCTTGGTGAACATAAGAGATGTCTCTCAAAAACATAAAAACATTAAAAAAATACAGACCCCAGACTTTTGAATGATAGTGTACCTCAGATGCAAAAATAGAAAACAAACGAGACAGTTGTTGACACTTAGTAAGAGTATAGGTATAAAAATAACAGCATAGTTCAAGAGGTGTTGGTTTTTATGAAAAATGTTCATGATGAAATCTTTAACTTTAATTTAAGGAGAGTTTGTTACATTGTTGAGATCTCTTCTGAAACTCTAGAGGTGACACTAGATTACCTTGTGTTACATGATTACCTATGAACATGAAACATGCAAAAGTCTCAGTTTTCTTCCTGTTTAATATAATTGCTGTACAGAAGAAATGAAATATGAAAGATTTGAAAAGCTTGCATCTGCAGGGCACAGATTGGTTAGTGTTTGCTAGGTTGGCCACAGTGAATGTCGGGATCTTTCTTTGAGAAGTCACTTTTTGGCTCTAGACTCTAGCTTTCTGTGCCTACAGTATATTAAAAGAGAATTTATGATGAGCAAGATATTGGCAGCTCCGAGGATCAATTAAAGAGCACCAGGATCGCCACAGAGCCTCCCTGCTTTCATCTCTCCTAAGAATTCCAATGGATTTGCTCAATCGATCTTCCTGGCCTTATATTAAGGCCACACAAATTCACCCCCCCCCCCCCCCAAATGACTATTATTATCACCCATTTGCTGAAAGCATCACTTTTGAGCCAAGCGTGGAGTGAAAACTTCGATCTGGCCTCCAGCGTGCTCTGCGGTGGACAGTAAAGGTCAGCTATCAGCCCGATGGGTTCTTGAAGTGCAAGGCTTATACAGTGTTAGTCCCAAATATTGCTGGCATCCTGAACTTGGGCATTTCTGACAAGGCAACTGATAAGTTTACAAAATCTGAGACTTTTATCCAAGTGTATTACTTACCCTCATGTTATTTTAAGCTGTGTGACTGACTTTCTTCTGAAATACAAATGAAGATATTTTGAAGAAAGTGTTTGTCATTTTTTCTATGCAATTATACTTAATGTTGACTGAAGCTTTTAAGTTTTAAATACAATATCACCATAAAAGTAACATAAAAATAGTCTATGACTCTTGTCCTGTTACAACTTTTCTGAATTTCTACAATAACTTTGTGTGAGGAACAAACTGAAATTAAAGTTGCTATAACCTTTCCCCTCCAGTGAGCTTATATAATTTTGAGATAAAAAGCCAAAATGATGAGATGAGAAGTCATAATTAGGACAGTTTAATGACAAATGTAACCTTTTGTGCTTTTGTCTCAGAATTTTGAGTTTTTGTCATAACTATGACTTTTTACCTCATTATTTTGGCTTTTTTGTCATAATTATTACTTTTTCATAATTTTAACTTATGTCATAATTCTGATTTATCAAAACATGATGTTATTAATCTTATGTGGTGGATAGGATTTCATAGATTTCGTTTTGTTCATCACATAAAGCTATAACATGGCTTCATAAGACATTATGGACTCTTTTCACGATAATTTTATGGTGTGTTTGTGTCCTTTTGAAGCTTGAAAGCTTATACAGTAGTTATCATAATTGGATGGAAAAAATTACCAGTACATTCAAAATGTGTCTTTTTGTGTTTGATGAAAGAAAGAAGTTGGAACTACATAATTTTTAATTCTGAGAAGGGACCATTCACACAGAACGCATTTTTGCTTTGAAAAGATGTGGGAATGGAGGAAAAAACACAAGGTCTGAAGATGTGCTTTTTTTACAAGGTGAACATCTTTTAACTTTTTAACTACATTTTTATAGCACTGTGTCATTCTGTAAAGACAGAAGACGTAAAAGACAGAAGATGTAAGCGCAATGGCCAAAGATGTCCGTCTTGTGCATGTTTACAAAACTATGAAAACGTAGTGCAGTAGAAGGGAATAACACATTCTGTGTGAAGAGAAGAGCTTAACAAACATACAGTAGCTTGCCATGGCATTTCTGGTATCTCAGCATTCAGCTTTCATCAAAATACTGAAACCAAACAGCCCCTGTCCGATCTCTTGTACGATGGTTATATGTGCTTTCAGAGCACTTATATATGCTGACCTACCAAAGCCACAATCATTTTTCAGTGTGCTTTTACCTATGTACCTAGCCAGTTTTAAATGACACACCATTTTTCATCCTATTTTACCTGTCAGTGTAGAGGATTCTTGAGCAAACCGAATGGATTCATCACTGTAGTTGCACTGACTGACCTTTGGCAATTGTTCCAGACAGATGTGAAACCTGCCAGACAGAGAGTTTTAACTGTTATAATAGGATTCGACTCACAGTACTCTCCCCAATTTCAATGTGACCAACCACAGAAAACAAGAAATATAATTTGAACACTTTTCAAAGCTTGAACTGCCATGGAGGCTTTTTTAATGGTCTGAACCTTACCTGAGCATGATCCATCACCCTCCCACTGCCTCCGCTATTCATTTGGAAACAAGCAACTATGAAAAATGTATTATACTATAATTGTGACATAAAGCATGCAAAGATGCAAATTATATATTAGGATGGATTATAAATTGGGATGAATTGCTTTCATACTAATTGCTAACTGTGTGAGTGCTTGAATAAATAGAACCCTAGACCAGGGCTTTTAAAAACTTTTGATGCCACAGACCTTCAAATATAAAGATCCTGTAAAAATATAAAGCATTTTCATCTATTAATACTGTGAAAATATAATATCTAGAAATATTTTTATTTTTGTTTCTTTTTGTTTTTTCTTCTTTCAGTATAATAAAATAATTTGTGATCATCAAACAGATTTATTATATTTATATCATTTTTAATAGCATTTTTACACTATTTTTCTCTGTTTTGAGGAGCCCCTAGCACCCTCTTTTAAAAACCCCTTCCCTAGACAGCTCCTTTAAATGGGCTTGGATGTGCTTCACTATTTCACAGATAAGAAAACCGCTTTCACAATAACCAAACAAACCAAATTTTAATATCAAGTCTTGTCAGTACCAAAAGCTCTGATGTGAAAATGCCCTAAGTACTGCAGTACTTGAACAGTAAATCTACACAGTTGTGTTGTAGCTAAAACTTGATTTTTTTTTTTTTTAATAGTTGTGGAATGCCTGATAAAAGAGGAGATTGACTTGACTCTAGGACTTAGTGGAGTTAGAGGCAGAAAGCAGATTAATAGAATTCTTCCTTGGGGCTGCATCTCACATCCTTCATATTAAATATGAATATGAAAACAAATCAAAAATAAATTAAAGAATTTTTGGACAGCCCGTGTGCCAGTTAGAGAAACCGTCTCACTCATCAGGTTTGGCTTTTTGACATTTATGGGCCAGGATGGCATGATATCTATTAAAAGTGAACAGTGAGTCATGCTAATCCACATTCACAGTCCCGAAATGCAGAAGAATTCTTTTTGTAAAAGTCGTGAAAGGTTTTGTTGTCTCCTCTTTATTGACAGATCAGACCATATTTGTCATTCATTTTTAAAAAGTGATTTACATTCATAAATCAATTGGCAATTCAGAAATGGCCAGTTTATGTATTATTTTCTGTGACGATCTAAAGGAATATGTCTTGAAAGTGAAGTAAACAAAAATAACAAATATTCTATTCTGTAATATGGGTCTTGGATGATTTATATAATGCCTCTAACTTTCAAATTCAAAGTTTCTACATTTAATCAGTGCAGTTTGTCTTTTTGAGCTTATTGTACATACCTCATATGTAATCAATAAAGAACAGAGATTCATGCTGCAATATTAACAAGTGATGTCAAAGTGATATATACTCAGAATCTTGGCGTAGAGTTCCCACTTCAAAAGCTCGCTCAGCCGTGCTAATATTGAGATATCACTGATGTTGTAAACCTGGAGTTTGCTGCACTGTTGAGTTGGCAAAAGAGTTCACAAGTTCACCTGTCACTTTTTGTGTTTTTTCACATAGGTAAAAGTATTGGAATAAGGGTGCCAGTCTCTTCTGCAGCAGAAGTCTTCACATGCTGTGAACTGCTTAGTTGCAGACACTATTGCAAAGTTGCAAACGAGTAACCTGTTTTGCATTTTATGAGGTTGCTATATAGCAAGAAAACAGGAAGTGCACATAGTAAAAAAATAAATTATGTAGTTGAGTAAGAAAAAAAAGTCCTTGTGATTGCTTTGATGAATCACTAAAAAAAGGACTTAATGAACATGGGTTAACAAAACAACTGTTTTTTTAGCTACTGAGTTATTAAGAACTGAAGCACCATGTACCTTTAGGGGTACAACAACTTGGGGCAGTATCCTCAAAGTGGCATCTTTTTGCCTCTAAAAGGTTCATCATGTATAGTTCATAATATTAATCTATTTTACTGACAGTGCAAACTTGGAACTTTTTAAACGTGATGTGATATGCAAATATTGACAATCACAAGTTAAAGGTGAATTCATGGCACACTCTCAGAAAATAAAGGTACAAAAGCTGTCACTGGGATGGTACCTATTCAAAAGGTACATCTTTGTACCTAAAAGGTCCATATTTGTACCTTAAATGTACGGATCAGGACCTAAAGTGTACATATTAATACCTAAAATGTACAAAAAACAGCTTTTGTACCTTTTTTTCTGTGAGTGCAAATACTGAATGAAAGCAAGCAAAAAGTTTGTTTGTTGATTTATTTACACACAGTGACAAGAGTTTGAAAATGTCTTGATTTCTGCATTATTTTCTTAAAATTTGGTTTGATCTTTATATGTCACAATTATGGATAAGGACTAAACTGATAAAACACACAAAAACTTGTAAACTTATACAAAAACTTGTACATTTTTATGAAACACATTTGCAGTACAGGGTGGAGACAAAAGGAGATGAAACATTTTAGTAACTTATATTTTCTTGAATATATTCACAGCAGAATGGAGAAAGTAAGTCAAACCCTGAATTTAGTAACTTGTAGTTCCTCCTTTTGCAGCAAAATCTTTACCAAACTTGTTCTGTGGCTGCTTAAAAGACCGATTTTTGACCATCCCTTCCCACAAATATTTCAGTTTATCAATATGTCTGGGTTGTCTTGATAGCGCAGCCTTCTTTAGGTTATGCCATAGCGTCTTGTTCACTGTAAAGTTGACCCTACAGGATTCAGTGCATTTGTCATTGATGCAAGCGATCTGAAAGGTCTTGGGTTGCCTATAAAATGGGCTGAACCAATTTATAGCAAGTTATTACGAAACCCCCATAGCCTTCTACAGCTTTATTCTTTCAAACCCGTCCAGCACTAATTGCGCATGTTTTTTTCATGCTTCCTTTGACCCTGGTGCACCCTGCCAGTTTGGCAAAATCAAGTTCAAGACCTTGCTGGGAACTGGCATCTGGCTGGCACGAAATCAACCTCTAATCATTTCCATTGTGTTCGTGAATTGGTCTTTATGCAAGTTCCAGTGTTACAAATAGTCGAAATACAGCCTGATTTTGTCTTCAAGCCTAGAGACAGTGTTGTAGTCGAGACCAGCTCATTCGAGTCCGAGTCAAGACCGAGTTTAGAGAGGGTTGAGTCCGAGTCAAGACCGAGTTCAGAGAGGGTTGAGTCCGAGTCAAGACCGAGACCAGAGAGGTTGGAGTCCAAGACAAGTCCAAGTCCACATAA
>JAFVLL020023332.1:0-28722 GCA_021397915.2 Tor tambroides | reverse complement strand
AAAATACATTGTATGGGTCAAAATTATAAATTTTTCTTTTATGCCAAAAATCATTAGGATATTAAGTAAAGATCATATTCCATGAAGATATTTTGCAAATTTCTTACCATAAATATATCAAAACTTTGTTTTTGATTAGTAATATGCATTGCTAAGAACTACATTTGGACAACTTTTAAGGCGATTTTCTCAATATTTTGATTTTTTTTGCACCCTCAGATTCCAGATTTTCAAATACTTTTATCTCGGCCAAATATTGTCCTATCCTAACCAACCATATATCAATGGAAAGCTTATTTATTCAGCTTTCAGGTGATGTATAAATCTCAATTTTGAAAAATTGACACTTAAGACTGGTTTTGTGGTCCAGGGTCACAATTGTGAAACATGAAGCCACGTAGAGAGAAATTAAGTCTTGGTTATGAGAAATAAAGTCACAATCATAAGAAATCAAATCACAATTGTGAGATAATTGCAGGATTTTAAATCACAATTATGAGAAATAAAGTTATATGAGACAATATAAAGTCAAAAAAGTGAGGTAAACCCACAATTATGAGATATAATGGGAGTTAATTGCAATTACGAGAAGTAAGTCACAATTCCAAGAAACTGTGGGATTTAAAGTCGCAATTATGAGAAATAAAGTCATGTGAAAGTCAAAATTGCGAGATGAAGCCTCAGTCATGAGATATTTTGGGATTTAATTTTAATTACAAGAAATAAAGATTTCAATTACAAGAAAAAGTTGCAGTTTTGAGAAATAAAGTTGTGTAAGATGATCTAAAGTCAAAATTGTAGGATAAGGCCGCAATTATGAGATGTTATGGGATTGAATTGAAATTAAGAAAAAATGCACAAATACAAGTAATTATGGGATTCAAAGTTGCAGTTGCAAGAAATAAAGTCATGTGAAAAAAACTGGTAGATAAAGCCTCAGTTATGAGATGTTTTGGGATTTAACTGCAATTATGAGAAAAGAATGTTGTACTTACAAAAAAAAAAAGTTGCAGTTGTGAGAAATTATCACAATTCTGAGATAAAATCTAAATAGTGAGCTCAGGAAGATGTCATACTATATATATATACTACTATATATAACACCTCCTGAAGGTGCAATCATATTTACCATTGATCAGCAAAATTTCGCAACTGAAATTCAGTTATTTCAATAAGAATCTGCATGAGTTTCATGTGAGGGCCAAAAATTTCCCCACAGATTTGACATTGATCATGCTGTGTTGACCAATATGACTTTTATGCAAGCATTGATACATAAATTAATGACAACAGACCTTTTTTTTTTTTTTTTTACACAAAATATCACTGAATTTAGGAAACACTTCTGTATGGTATTATTATACAGGGCTTCTGTCAGAAAATATTTAGCTTTGCACATTGCTTTGAAAGTCATCAGTGCAAATAGGGTGTGATTTCTCTGTGCTAGATAATGGTTCATTAAAATGTTTTCCTCTCACATTTGTTTGTGTCTGTGCCCTGCAGTGCAGTAAGACATGTGGGATTGGAGTGCGCGTGCGAGAGGTGAAGTGTTATCAAGGAGAAGAACTGGGCCATAGCTGTGATTCAACACTGAGACCGGAGGGCAGGCAGAGCTGTGAGGTGCAGCCCTGCACTACTGAACCACCAGGTACTATTATAGCAAACCACAGCACTACAGATACAAACTAACTGAGGTCTCCCATCCAGCTTGGCTATGCACTGCAGACTTTCACAAGACAGGCCTTGAGTGAATTGAAAAGAAATCCAATCCAATCTATCTTTATTTGGAAAGATGCTCTAAGGACGTACCCTGGCATGGCTGTTATTTGATCATGCCAGTTGTAAGCAGTTTACGCTGTACCTTTTAATGAAACACAGCAATGAGTGCGTGTTAAAACGCTCGGCTCAATTAAAAGCACATGTGAATCTATTTTGGCACAACACAAGCTAATTCCTGTGAAATTTAGACCAGATTAATGCTTTGTTGTTTTTAAGCTTTGCAGGGCAAGTGCATCATGCATGTCGTCAATTTGGCAGCTAATTTTCTGTTTTTGGACAGCAGTGACATTCCTTGTTCTCCATAAGAGATTTAGTAGTTGCTGATGTTCATTGAGATCTACTTAAAGCACTTTTCTTGACATCTCTGCAAAGATTTGCCTTATAAGGGTGAAGTGTGTCTGTGTAATATTATATTATATTATATTATATTATATTATATTATATTGTATTATATTATATGTATTTATTATTAGTGCTGGGCAACAATTAATCGCAACTAATAGCATCCAAAATAAAAGTTTTTGTGTAAATAATACATGTGTTTGTACTGTGTATATTTATGTATATATAAATACACACACATGCATGTATATATATTGAAGAAAAATATGTTTATATATATATATATATATATATATATATATATATATAAATTATATGAATATAAATATATACATGTCAATATTTTCAAAATATATACTGTATGTGTGTGTCTTTATATATACATAATAAATATACACAGCACACACATATATTATATAAACAAAATTTTTTATTTTGGATGCGATTAATCATGATTATTTTTTTATTTACTAGTTTTTTTTTCTGTTAAAGGGATTTTAACCTGGGAAAAAATGTATTTATTTATTACGTGTACAGCTTTGGGTGCTATTAAATGGACTTCAATGTTGAAAAAAATATGTATTTATTTATAAATAATATAGGTTTCATTGCTATTAAACTGCTAAAAATAAATATTTAAATGTATTATGCTATTAAAGTGGTATTTGTTACATGAGAAAAATAAATGTAAACATTTAAATGTGTGTATGTATTTATAATAAAACTATTACGCATTGAAAAAATACATTTACATATTTTATTTATTCATAATATTGTCTTTGCTATTGAGATTTTAACATATCAAAATAATTGAAATCTAAAATACATACATTTAAATAAATGATTTGATATTTATTTTGTATTTAATACAAATTAATCAATGATGTAATTATGTTTTCATATATTTTATGTCTTTATGTAAAACTGTTTATTTCTTATTTTTCCCCCAGTTGAGGATGCTTGTCAGGATAAAGCGACAGCTAACTGTGCCCTTGTCTTGCGGGTGAAGTTGTGCACTCACTGGTACTACAGGAAGGCCTGCTGTTTGTCCTGCAAGAACAAGAGCCAGTGAAGGCTGTCTGGCTCCTCACTGTGGCCTTGCAGTTAATGTGAAGACCCTCCTCCACATACTGGACGCACTGAACCCAGAACTGTACCCCTGCCTGACCATATCCAGCCCTCCAGCCCCATTGCTCTCAATCTCTCCTCCATGAAAAAAGGTGCTATATGAAAAGGGCATTGGCCCTGGTCGTGGTCCTGCAGGGACCCGATAAAGGCAGCTCCTGTAACTGGACTGCAGAGGAGCCGTGGGTCTACTGATGATAGAGACACACAGTCCTCTGATCAAACAACTGTAATGTGTACTGTAGAAGCCTTGATTCTGCTCTTACACACTTCGAAATAAATACACACACATCGTATGATATATGTACAAAGTTTTTTACTTTTTTTTTTGTTGGTGTCCATTTTTGCTCTAGAAGAAGAAATAAAACTAAAGTGGTTTTGAAATCTGGGTTGTGTTTTCTTCATACATACAAGTTCACACATACTGTAAAACATCATTCAGTAGTTTCATGCCTTTGTCATTAAATATTCTTAACATTTGATACAAATCCCTTTATCTCATACAAGCTCCATTATATACTGGTACAATGAGGCCAGTATGTTGCTCTGTCAAAGGTAATATTATTTATATATTACAATGTAAAACCAATATATTATTAAAATATTATTTCATATATTTTAGTCCCATTGTTCTTCAACAAGTATATAACATGACTGAATATGAAACTAAAAGCCTATTAAAGCCAGTGATTGTACAGTGATTTGATTTTTGAAAATGTTCATCCAGTTTTTATATAATTGCCAGCAGAGGTAAAAGAAGAAGACACATTGTGAAAGACACCGATGGACTAGAGTTGTAAGTTGTAGTTTGGGGTGGAGCGACTGTTGTGTTTGTGCCCACGAATCTAACAGGATCACTTTGAACACCAACCCAGAAGACAGAGAAATTCTGCACAAATGTTGCCCTGCAAAAGCAATTAAACCCATTACATTAAATGACAAAAAATAAATAAATAAAAAAATTATATATACATATATATATATATATATATATATATATATATAATTACTTTTATACATATATGAATTGTTGAAAACATCTTTCAATGAGGCAAGTAAACTGCAAATCCTCTTTTGCAGAATTATGGAATGTTTTAAAAAATGTTTTTAAAAATACTGCATTTATCTATGTATGTATGTATAGTATATACACTGTATTGCCAAAAGTATTGGGTCACCCCCTTCTGATGAACAGGTTTGACTACTTTAGTAATTTCCATGAGTATAAATCTTAATGTTTAAGGATATAATGATATTCTAGGGAATTGTGTGCTTCTAATTTTATAGCAAAAGTTTGGACAGGACCCTTTTCTATTCTAACATGACAATGCCTCTGTGTATAAGGCAAGGTTCAAAAAGAAAATGATTGATTCAGTGTGGAAGAACTTGACTGGTCTGCATAAAACCAAGTCCTAATCCCAGTTTAACACCTCTGGTGCGACTGTAAATGCAGACCTAGAGCCAAAAACTCATCACCAAACACCAATGACTTGTACATATGGGTCCAGTCATTTTAGACACTTCCAAAACTGTTGCAACAGAGAGGGAAATACAATTTTTAAGTACATGAATTATGTTCCCATTGTTGTTGCCACAGATTTAGAAGTGCATTTTTCTGTTCTAAAGAAGGGGGTGTCCCAATACTTTTGTCTATATAGTGTATGTACAAGTCATTGGTGTTTGGTGATGAGTTTTTGGCTCTAGGTCTGCATTTACAGTCACACCAGAGGTGTTAAACTGGGATTAGGACTTGGTTTTATGCAGACCAGTCAAGTTCTTCCACACTGACTGAATCAATCATTTTCTTTTTGAACCTTGCCTTATACACAGAGCCATTGTCATGTTAGAATAGAAAAGGGTCCTGTCCAAACTGTTGCTATAATATTAGAAGCACACAATTTCCTAGAATATCATTATATGCTTTAACATTAAGATTTGTACTCAAAGAAATTACTAAAGTAGTCAAACCTGTTCATTAGAAGGGGGCGACCCAATACTTTTGGCAATATAGTATATATATATATATATATGTGTGTGTGTGTGTGTGTGTGTGTGTGTGTGTGTTTAAGCATTTGTCATGAAATTTAGTTACTTATGATCAGTGTTGTGGACAGTTACTTTTAAAAGTACTGTAATGCATTACAATATTGCGTTACACCCTGAAAAGTAACTAATTGCATTACTTTACTGCAAAGTAATGTATGTTACTTTTACGTTACTTTTTCTCATTTGGGCTGGGCTTGCTAGTTTGTTCTTAAAAATAAAAAAGTTATATTTCTGACAAATGTAAAAACCCTTTCACACCAAAAGTGAAATGAATACACTTCAGGCTGAAGGAAATTTAAATTCACATCTATACAGTGGAGGATGCAGGAGAAGAATGTTCAACACTCTTCAGCAATAAAAAAAAAAAATGTTTATCTGAAGTCATTTTTGCTTACTAGCATGGTTGAATTAGATCACTGAAGGTCAGCAGCAAAGACATTGTTTAATAAAGTGGGATTACATACATAAAGGATATTTATGTTAATTAATGTATTTAATCATTGCAGGTTTGCATCATATTCTGAATTTACATTTCACTGTTTTATTCATTTTATGAAATACTAAATCTGTTTTTGTGCAGTGAGATGAATAAATGCATGTTGACATTTAGTCTAGAACTACAGTAACATCATGTTCACACAGCGCACACAATGCTTCTGCACTAACGCCCAATTTCTCTCAACATGGGGACAGGAGAGCTATCGGTCAATACAAGAAAAAATAAAGTAACTGGCGTTACTTATTTGAAAAAGTAACTCGGATATTTTCTTGTAAATTAAAAAGTAATGCGTTACTTTACTAGTTACTTGAAAAAAAGTAATCTGATCACATAACTCGCGTTACTTGAATGTGTTACCCCCAACACTGCTTATGATATCAGAATACTAAAAATATTACAAAACAGAAAAGAACAATGCCATTCAACTCTGTTATTACACCAAATTTTGTAAATATTGTAAATGTAAACATAATAAATATAAATATTCGTGAAATACAGTGAACAAAGGTGGAATAGGTTTTACCTGAACCGAATATCTGTATTGTTGGTGTTAGGAGCTGTCCATTGAGCCACAATGGTTGATTTGTTAACACCTGAATTGTGACTGACAGCTGAGCCCTGAAGGATAAAGAATGCTGGTTCACATCAATGTGTGCAATACGGTCTGCGTTTCCAAATGTTGCTATGTGTAAATATATATCCAGACACTTCAGCAGAGATAAATAACAATGTAATGCAAATAAAACTTCTTTCTTGAGGGAAGTTTCCAAAAAACATAAAGGTTTGGTACGATTATTAGGGTGAGCAAATGATAACAGATTGTTAATTTTTAAATAAATATCTCACCTCTCTTCCACAGTTGAGTAACTGAGCATCTCCTCCCATGACTGTGAAAGTTCCTACTGGACCTGTCTCATCCCTGGCCTGAAGAAGAAAGCCCTTGAATCCAGTCTCATTTGCTTGCAGTGTAACTGCCAAAAAATAAAACAGTGATGTGAACTTTAAACTGTGGACTTGAGGGAAACTGACTCATACATTCACTAAAAATCACAAGACACCAGTTGCTTAAAAGCAAAAACGGCTAGGAAAAGTGATGTTATTTCTGATAATAGCTCTATAGTATCATGTGTTTGATGATATTTTGTATGAAATTCAAGTTATGCTTTTACAGGTCCTGTCACTAACCTGTGATCATCTGACCCTCTGTGTAGTTTGAGACGTTTGTGGTGACTCTATATGGAGGTTCTAACATAGAGGCAATATTATTTCCATGATTAGGAGTCATAGACATGCATGCCAGATCCAGCAGCCCAGTACTGAATGCAGTTACAGCATGAAGATTCAGCCCAAAAACCAGGATAAGAAACTGTTTATTCATCTAAAAAAGGATAAGTCAAAAAGATTTCAATTTTAATAGCACATTGATAACAATTCTAAATAATAGCATGGACAATTATTGACATCTTAATGGAAGCAAAAAAATTAACTGCAGTATTTTGGTTCCAGTAAATGTTTTAAGCATGCAAGAATTACTAACCTTTACAAAATCAAACAGCGATGTTGTGTTGCGTTCCAGATAATGTCACTACAGCTGATGTGTGTCAGGAAAAAGAGGGTTTTATATGCACTTGATACCAGGAAGGTAAATAAGTAGCAGACAGAAAAACATCCTTACTGATATGAGAAAATCATAAAATAAAGGGAGTGGACAAGTGAATTATAAGCAAGTGGTGAACTATGAAGAAATAAATAAAGGTGATTATTTGAATTATGTGGAAATAAAACCTACATGTAAATCTTTTTTGTCTGTAATGCTTCTTAGATGCAATAATGCATGAATGGATTTCAATGCTTATATAAAACTAACAGAGATCACCTGAATGTGCATTCTGGTGTTATAGATTATATTCCATTTACATGCCACACATGAATACATTTTATTGGACAAAATTCTTGTGATAAGAAGTCTGATTGATCACGTGTAAATGGGTTGCCAGGTTTCTTGGCCCACATTCAATCATGTAATAAACAGACAGACCTACAGTATGTTAGCTTTTAAGAACACTTTGTAGAATCATGTATATATATATATATAGTGAATACAGCACATCATTTAGCAGTTCAATAAACTAGTAAGAGTCAATTTTCAGATTTTTTCAAATAAAGCTTAAAGAAGTTTATCAAAACAACAAGCTCCAAAGTGTAAACTAAAGTTGAACAGCATGGTGAGTCAGTTATTAGCCCTGCTATTTGTTGAAAACAGACTCTGTATTTATTATTACAGTACATTTTTATAGCTCTGTGTAAGAACATGGACTATGCCTGTTCTAAAACATATTAAGCATATAATTTTGTGGATTTAAGGACAGTTTCTAAGAAGAATGTTTGGATATATTGAGCGAACATGAAATTTTGATGTGTTTGAAGAATAAATGACAGTTTTTCTCAATCGATTTGACTCTTTTCTCCAATGCAGTGTACTTGTTCTCAAAACAATTAGCACAGCCACCCAAACACAAAATAATCTTATCCAAACAGTTCAGCTTTACTGCAAAATGAAGCACTGCAATTTTTTCTAGTAATGCATTTATTAAAAGTAAATATTAACATTGAATCTATAGGTTTGTTCTCTAATGATTATAAAACATAGTCAGCTGTAGATGCACTAATGAAAATACATATTTATTGCAATTCTTCAACAGGGAGTTTTGTTTTATACATATTGTGTATATCTAAACAACAACAAAAAAAAGTTTTCCAACTCCTATCAACAAGGTGAAAAACTAATTGCTCCTTTAAATTTAAAATCTGTTTATACCAGAACTGCAAACAAACTTTTCTGATAATTACAGAGCAGTCTTTTACAGCACAATGGTGGATATATATGCATTTTATCTGCACTAAATATTTGCTGCACTTGCATCATAGGAGAAAAAGTGTAAGAAGGTTAAATCCATGCTTGAAAAGCTCCTGTCTCAACATCTCCACAGGCCTCTTCCTTTGTGCCTGGTGATGTTGTTCTGGACCACCATGTCAACAATGCTCCTGTTCCATTCAGAATAATCTTGATTGTCCACCTGAATGATCTCAAACTTAAATTCTGAAAAATATTTGGACATTTTCAGTAAATAACAGAAGTTTTCCCAGGAGGACTAGAAGTCTGTACCATCAACAACAATCATAGTACCCACCCCCCACCCCCCATCACACACACACACACACACACACACCTTCTACCTCTCATTTCACCCCTTCGTCCACTTCCACTCTGTCCATGTCTTCTTAGTTTCTCCTTATGCTCTTTCCACTGCACCAGTGTCCTCCTCTCTACTCATCTCTTCTACCTTTCCTTTTCCTCTCCTCTTTCCTCACATCTCCCTCTCTGTTCACCTCTTTCTACCTATTCCACTCTTCTTCTTCTCTCTCATTACACCCTTTTCTCTACCCACTCCACCACCTTATAGACTTACACCTCTTTCTTTACCCCCCCCCCCCCCCCATTTTTATTTCTTTTATTTATATTTTATTAGTAGTATTATTTTTATTTATTTACTTTTTTGCATATTCGTTCTTGCTCTTTATATACTTTCCCATTTATTACTACTCTAAAGTAATTGTGATAAATTTGTAAATGATTAGGAAAACTGCATTTCCTGTATTGAGTGTATGATTAACCGAATAGTTATCAGTTTAGGGCCAATCGAAAATATACCATGTTCATTTGATAGAATGATAAATCACAGTTTTGTTTGTTGTGTTTGGACAGATGGTACATAAATGTTTATGATGTGTGTAAAACCTTTTTTCAGCCATTTTAAAGTATTGGTTGGTTGCATTAACTATTGTGAAAACATTTGAAAGTTTTGTGCACAATGTTTTGAGAAAATGATTTGCATGATTTGTAATTTGTATGAAATTAATGAAAACGTACAATCTGTTTAGGACAATTATAAAGTGTTCAGATCACTGTGTTAACTGTTTTGAGAACAGTGACCTGAGTTTGGAGAAATGTGTCAAATCAATTGAGAAAAACTGTAAATAAAGCTTCGCTCTGTGTGAAATTTAAATACTTGCTAAATCAGAGTGAATGTCCCAAACACAATAAATTTACAAGGAAAAACCTGAAAACTAGAACACAATATAAAGTTGGGACATGCTACGCATTCACAGTCACAAACAAGAGCTTTTACACCCACATGAAATTCAATCAGTCTGTATTTATGGGATAGATATTTCCTTACTTTGTCAAGAAAGAGCCTTCAAACAACTTCACAATCCCTCTGCTGCTTCTGGAGGAGTAAACGTCTCACTCTTACACAGTAAGTTTTACTTTGCTGTCTTTGAATGAGAATCTAACTACTGAAGAACACTCAGTAATTAAAGAAAAAAAAATGTAAAACATATTTTATTGGTTCCCCTGCTTCATAATGGATGGTTATAAAAATACCTTTATGTAAAAAAACAAAACAAATTTATTTAGTTCTCAGATCTCAAATTCTGTTTACCATTTCATGCTGTTCAATCAATCAATCAATCAATCAATCAGTTATATAAATCAAATCAGATAAATAAGCATTTGTTGTTGTTTTTTTAGATGCATGTTGAAATTCTCCTGCTGTTGTGTTTGTGTTGCGTGAGGGTCATGGCTTACCCCGATGGGCGAGTGGAAGATTCCTGTCAAAGCATGACCCCCAGCCACACTGACTTTGAGTCCCAAACAATCAGCTCTCCTTATAAAGTCTCTGTGAACAGCACCACATTCACACCAGGACAAACCATCACTGGTGAGGGCAGTTTCTAACTGCTGCTGCTTCTTTATGGGTGTTTAGATACTAGGTTTTTAACTAAAGTTTATTGGTAATCCATTGTTAAAAGAATTGTTAACCCAAAAATGTAAATTTGCTGACAGTTGACACACTTAGGTCATCCAAGATATAGATAAATTTGTTTGTCATCAGAACAGATTTGGAGAAATTTAGCAGACATCACTTGCTCACCAAGGGGTCCTCTGCAGTGAATGGGTGCCGTCAGAATGAGTTCAAACAGCTGTTAAAAACAACATAACTCCAGTCCATCAATTATCGTCTTGTGAATTGAAAAGCTGCATGTTTGTAATAAACACAATTGACCATTAAGGCATTTTTGACTTCAAATTGTTGCTTCCAGCTAAAATATAAATAATATTGCTTTCTTGAACAAGTCACCTCGTCTGAATCAGGGGAGAAATATACACAGATCAAGCACCATTTACATGCAAAAACAGTCCGAAACAGTTCAAAATGAGTGGACAATAGAGGATGGACCTTTTCACTGGAGGAAGCATTAATATTAAGGACTGGTATTTTGGCCAGAAGTGACAGTTTAAAGTTAAATTGATGGAGTCATGTGGATTATATGTGGATTATTGTTATGCTTTTATCAGCAGTTTGGACTGTGATTCTAGAAGCACCCATTCACATTCATTGGTGAGCAATGATGCCCTGATGGTAAATCATTTTTTTATTAAATTCAGCAAATTTTAATTTTGGAATGACCTATTCCTTTAAATGAATGCTTTACTCCTATGCGGATGTATTTCCTATTGAAACAGGATTTTTATGCAGGACATATCAAAGAACAACCATGAGCCTCATCTGCTACATGCTAATCAGTTGCAGATGGTATTGGGAGAGCGACGTTCTCATTCTACAGACCATTTGATTGGACAAAAATCAGTGCAGTGCAGGATGAGTCATCATTATTTTATTGTCCAGAAACAGAAAGACTCATTTTAAATGTGTATATCAATGAATTATTATTATTATTTTAATTTATGAATAGACTAACATATAGATGGCTCATTATATATATATATATATATATATATATATATATATATATATCCAACTCATTGCAATTTGTAGCTTTTTTTACACTGGTGAATTGGTGGCTAATTTTTATAAACTTGTACAAATTTTGTACATTGTCATTCACATGTTTTCAATCTGCTTAAAAAGTGAAAATTACATTTTTCTAAAAATTCTGTTTTTAAAAGAATTTTAATACGAATACATACGAAATTCATTTGTTTTCCTGTCAGACGTACTTGGTAATTTCACGGTCTCACATTATTACCATTGTAGCTTCCTCAGTGACGAAAAGCTCATGATTATGTAAGCATCAGGGGTCAACTCGAGTTACGCCAACAGACCTGGAGAGGTCAACACACATCTCTGTGTTTAACTCTCAGTAACCCTGCAGGCGGCGCAGAATGCCTCCAAATTCCAAGGCTTCATGTTACAGGCTCGAGAGGTGGATGGAAAAACTGCAGTGGGACGCTTTACATCAATAAATATCAACCAATCCCGTGCCCTGAACTGCTTCAACATAGAGGTGCTTTATTGTTATTCTAAGATGGAGCTAATGCATTACATTTCTCATTCCTATTCAATGCAGACATTTAAATATTAGCTGCAGTATTTGCTTTAACACTAAAATCAGGCATGAGTCATGGAAACGCTCTGATTTTGGCCCTCAGAACTCAACTCTCAGCCAAGCATCTGCAGACAAGAAATCCCAGTTTGAGGCTACATGGGAAGCACCGTCAAACTCCTCCTTGGGTGACATTCAGTTCTTGTATGTGTTTAACTCTTGTTTAAATAGGCAAATTATACACTCATAATCACTTAAAATAAAAAACTTGATCATAACTCCCCGTGATTTCAATGCCCTTACAGTGTGACATTTGTCAGAGACTATACAGCTTTTTGGACCATGGTGAACAGCTCTACAGTTCGGTCAATTGGCAATCAGTCCCCTCCAAGCACATCAACATCATCACCTAACAAATCTACATCTACAACAATAAAACCACCAGCTGCTTCTAAGCAAACTAGTTCTTTAACAGTGAGTATTGTAAAAGACATGCTCCTATTTTCACATAATCAGGTGCCTGATTGTTGTTTTATGTTTTTTTCCAACAGAACTCCAGCCACAAAAACAGACAATTGAGTGCGATGTGGCTCAGTGTGATTCTCCATGCACTAATTTTGCACTCACTTTGACCTTTGATCAGTATAACTACAGTACTTTTATAGAAAAAAACACTGATGTTTTAGATTAAAAGTAATTAAACTTGATAATAAAAGTTTTTATAGCATTCATAGAATATGTGGAGAACGTTAAATACTTTAAAACCCCTTAACTGTCACCCGTCCCCTCTGTGGGACGCCTAAGGTTACTTCACTATATTACAATAAATCCTGATCTAATCATGACAAACTATATATCGTTGGAAAGGTCTAAGACTCCTAAATAGATATTTTACCACTTTTTTTGTTAAAAAATTATGTAGGAAAATTATTAGATTAATTTATGACAAGAGTGCACCTTAAAAATCTACATCACAATAGGAGTTCTGACCTTTGTCACAGACCATCTTCTTAGTTGCCTTTTTCCCTATCACGCTTTAGAAATCATAAGAAATTATATATCAATTGAAAACTTAAAATCTCAAAATTCATGCTTTGAAACCCATTTTAAAATCACACATTGCATTACCATGGAAATGGTACATAAATATCATGTTACAAAATGTTTTCGTTCATGAATTATAAAAATTTAAGTTTGGATAGTGCACTATAATGTCTATGTTCAAAACTGTGAGTGACAGTTAAGGGGTTAAATATCTAATAAAATAAATAATTGGCAACAAAAATGTCTGCGCTTTCTGAATTAAACACAAAAAGTTATGACGTTAAAAATAATATTTTCCAGATACCCAGTCTTTAAACATTCTTTTTATTTCACATTTATCTGTTTTTAGTTTCCTAATTATTCAGTCATTTCGAAACATGCAAACAAAAACCTTTAGTGAGTTTTAAAAGTGGCATCCTAAACTTACATCAAAGTGAAAGATGTTTGTGTGCAAAGAAGTAGGACAAACACTACACATTAACTAATTCTATGTTATACTAAACACGTTCTGAATAATCTGACAGAATAACACCAACATTTGATGACGTACCTCAGCTACATAAATGGCAAACTCAGTCTCTAGTAGTCAAGTAGAAGCTGGATGAGGAAGGAAGGGGGACATGAGGAACAAGGAAATCTCATACTAATTCTGAAGTACATGATGTTGTGTTGTAATTTACACTCTATCAGCTATGAGCTCAGGGTGGTTACGTATCCTCAGACCTGTTCAGGTAAACAGCACACAAACAAGATTGCACAGAAACACTTGTGGAAGACGAGGGTGCATGATCTCTGCTCACAGATCATGAAGAACCTCAAGCACAGCGGCAAGAGACCAGGCCTGAGTTTCACAGCTAAAAGGGCAGTACTGGCCATTTTCATTAGTGAGCTCTGGCAGTCCCTTCCAGGATGACCTGAGGAACAGAAGAAAGATATATCAGATCCTGATTACATAGTCATATTATGTAGATTTGATCTCCATGTACAATATAAGATTTAATAGAGCATTAACAACCTGTATTGTCAAGCAATAATCATTTTGCAATCACTTATTATTTCCTAAACACTTAGGGTCAGCGCAAACTGTCTTTTGGCATTAAAATGGTACTATCAAGATTTACTAAAGATGCACAGTGAAGAATTAGCGCTGAAAAGGCGTGGACACAGTTAGTTTTGCGCCTGACCTTATTGATTATGCATTTGTAAGAGTTTTCCTTTCAGATGCAAAATTTATGAGGAGAGTATCAAAATGAATCATGCAATGCGATTTACTAACATTTGCGCTCGTCAAATTACTGGTATTTGCACCATTATTTAACGGTCTTAAAGTGTGCACACTGTCAGTAAATCACACACAGAATTTTCCCCTCCCATCGGTACTTTTATGGAATTGCACTCTGACGCTAATTTGCCCTGTTCAGTAAATCTGGCCCTTAAAATGTTCAGCATAGTTTCTCATTTACTGAAACCGCATCTATCTGGTGACTATAGTGGCATTAAAATTACACACTTCAGCTTAAATTGAATAAAGAACAATAGCTGCGTTTCTATTACCATTCAAACCACGCAAACTGCGTCCAATGGAAACACATCAATTTCACAAAAACACACATATCGCAAAAAAGTTTTTAAGCTCGCATGAGGTGCTTTTTCAGGCAATTCGAAAAAGGAATATTTCACAAACCTGCAATAGAAAGTTTTTTCGCATTTGCAGGTTACGTGGCGAACGTAAAATTCACATGATCATTGTGTACTTCAATGTACTATAACCTCCAAGTAACACCTCATACGTGGCCGTTCTCAAGGATAAGAGGCTTTCTTTGCCATTAATGCTAGGATAACCTTTTATTTACATGACAAACGTCTGCAGCACATTATGGCTCCAACACAGCCACCGGAGCTGACCTAGTAAATGCTGACCACTCTAGTAAACGCTTACGTTTATAGCAGCTGCACCGCAGCACGTTTCAGAAATGGAGATACACACCTACATCTCACACCTACATGATTAAAAATAATGGGTAGTGCAGTGGCTGCGATATACATAAACTTACCAACATCTGTCGCCATGACTTATCGCAAGAGTAAAAAAATTACTCTTTAGTTGTATAACATCGATTAATGGAAACAGCGTCATTTCGCAATAGTTTTTTATCGACGTTTATAAATATCGCAAAAGTTTTGCACAAATCTGTAATGGAAATGCACCTAGTGACAGACCATTATATTGGCATGATATGTGTTTGTTCATTTTTACAAAGTTGTGTATATGTCACTTGCTAACTTCAAATTTTACTGAGTAATATTCGCATTATTCCAGCTGTTAGTCATGACACCAGTGATTTTAAAACCCATTTTGGTCAACCAATATTGTTTATTGTTTCTGAGGGCAGTAATTGTTCTTGCAGCGCTTACCTTTCCATGTGGACATAATGGCGAGAGAGGACATTCTTCACCAAATACACTGTTTTGTCATAGGTTTCTTTTCTAAGCTTCTTTGCGAAGTAGATCTTTGCACGGAGGAAGCAACCAATAGGCCAGAGCCACTCCTGATGAGGGTAAATGAAAAGAAAGGTTAGGAATCCAAAAAAAGCTGAAATTGTGCTGATGAAGCAGTACAAATGGATCTTACAGGGCCTTGATGGTAGTTGAAGCCCCTGGCGAGGTTGTAGTTGTCATTTTCCAGAGAATTGTCATAAATGCCACAGTAAACCATGTCACTATTCAAACAAACAAATCATGAGTCACACATAGGAAGCAGGAAGAATGTTACAGATAATGCAGTATAATTAAAGGACTCTCACTCTGGGTCTAAGGTCTTCATCCCAAGTGGTCCAAGCAGTTTCTCTTCTGCAATGTTCAGTGCTTCCCAAGCGTGCTCCACAGTAAACAGCTCTGGAGCCTAGGAAGAAAAACCATTAGAAATACACTAATTACCAACTATTAAAGGAATAGTTCATTGAAAAATGAAAAATTTGTCATCATTTACTCACCCTCATGTCATTCTAAACCTGTATGAAAACCTCTATTCTTTCTAATGTTGAACACAAAAGAAGATATTTTGAAGAATTTTGAAGAACCAAACAGTTGTTGGTCCCCATTTACTTCCATAGAGGGAAATGAAATACTATGTAAGTCAATGTGGACCATTCAGCTGTTTGATTACTAGCATTCTTCAACATTTTATGTTCAAGAAAGAAACTCATACAGGTTTGGAACGACATGAGGGTGAGTAAATCAGTGTTAATTTTGGCAGGCATTTCTGATTTAGTCTTAGTCTTTATCTTGAGACGAAAATGCTTAATAGTCTTAGTCACATTTTAGTCATTTGAGTCTTTCATAGTTTTAGTCGACGAAAAGTCATTGCATTTTCGTCAAATTTTAGTCATTACTTTTAGTCAAACTCAGTTACCAACATTTATTTTGGTAGCTATTTTATATGTAGTATTCAAACAAAAATAGTCATCAATTCTTCTCTCTTCAGACCAAATCAATTAAACTTATGAGAAATTTGAATCAAGGATTGAATTTGGAAAAACTGGAATAAATTTTCATTTTTTGGTAGAGATACAAATTAAGCTAATTTTTCAGATACAGAAGGTTTACTTAACAAGTATACATTTATTCAACATCTTTTGTTGGTTAACATTGATGACACAGATAATTAGGAATGCCGTCCATTTAAGACGGAAAGTATGCATGTAATACTGACACACATTCAGTTTTCACCCACCTGTTTACGCTTACTTAAGCCATAACCGACTGTATTTACGTGAGATACTCTAGTCTACACGATAGACATTTGGACTGCTGTGTGTGTATTTGTGCGCTAACTGAGAACTGATCGCGCGCTGTATGAGAACTGAAGAAGTGGAGAGTGTGCGAGAGAGAGCGCTTCTATCAGCGCGATCCTGCTTTCACTAACTTTAAGTTAATCGACAACGAATTGTGACTCCCGGGAAAAACGGGACGTCTGGTCACCCCATCCCTAACCCTTCGGGTGCCGAGGCCATTGTTTCAGATCGCTAGTTCGCGTTTTGGTAGCCTATCGTCCACTGCGGCTGCCATACTGAGACTAGATATACAGACGCCCCTTATCTAATGACAGAGACGCACATTTGGAAGCCAAGACAGTTAGCCATAGCCTGGGGATGTATTTTGAATGTCATTAGTCCTCAAATAACATTTAGTCCGTCCGTCTTATTGAGAACTAACGGTATAAATTTCGTCATAGTTTTTATCATCAGATATTAGTTTTAGCTCGTCAACGTCTCGTCTTAGTCACAGAAAAAAATGTTCGTTGACGAATATTTTTCTTCGTCGTCTTCGTTGACGAAATTAACACTGGAGTAAATGATGACAAAATTTTCATTTTTGGGTGAACTATTCCTTTAAGCTTTTTGTCACTTAGATCCTCACCAACCAAGCAAGCACAAACAATAATTTGCTCCCTAAAATTGATTTTCACTGATATTTTTGAGCATTATGATGGCATATTTTTCCTACTCACATAAAAACATAGCATGTCACCAGCCATTTTAAATAAACTGTCAAACTGTCAATTATAAAATCAAATGAACATAAAACACAAAAACAGCTGTAAATAATTTTAGAATAGATTATGCTAAAAATCATGATAAAACACTATAAAATATAACAAATAACACATATAGAAAATAAATAAATAAATAAACAAGCAAATACAAAAATAATATATAAATAGGTAAATAAAAGCACACAAACAAATAAAATAAATAAATAAATAAATAAGCAAACATGCAAAAATAATAAGCAAACATGCAAATAAATAATAAATAAACATATTTGCAAATAAATAAATAAAAAATAAAAATAAAAATAAAAATAATGGCTATTTTTGTGCCCCGAGATCTTTCAGATCTAATCAAGTGTGTGAGTTTTAGAATGAATCCTCACCACCACCATGGCAATGGGAAAGTTAGGTCTGAGCTGGTAGTCACACCAGGGGCTGGAGGCTCCGTAGCTGTCTTTGTAAATCCCCCGCTTATGAACCAACTCAGGATGCTTCTCGTTGGGGTCATTCGGGTCATGGGACACATAGAACATCTTCTCAAAGTTCTGCTGGATTTTTCTGTCCCATTCTTCATAGGACATAGAGAGCTGTTTGCCTACAGGTATAACATAAATGTTTGTGATTCAGAGATTCTGTATTTGCTCCTTTGGAGTAAATCACAAATATTAGATTTGATCCAAAGCATAGGCAGACATCTTTTAAGCCAGCATCCTATGATTTGAAATGGAACCTCGGTAAGTGATTTAAAATGCTCACAAACAATACACACATACATGATTGGGAGAAATGACAAATTATTAGTTCCATACATTATTTATACTTTTCTGAATTTAAATTAAAAATAGTTGCCATTACTCTTAAAGGCACAATATGTAAGATTTTTGCACAAAAACCACTTGCACAGTGTTATATATTTCATGCAGTTGTGTGCTTACGTTATTCTAAAAGTTCCCAAAGATTTGTAAATCCAGAGAAATTCCAGTTTTAAAAATTGATTCGTCCCTGTTCCTCCATGGTCATGGTCGCCTATCAATGACGTAATATCTGTGCTATCCTCGGTTTTCGTTTGTAAAAGCTACAAGCGTGGACAAAAACGCTTCTGCACAGTTAAAGTAAATCCATTATGGCTAAAATGAAAAGTGTTGACTGCAGCATTAAATTTATATCTGCTCAATGTTGCATCATGGCTCTTTTTCCGCGTTTTTACAGTGTTGTGCATTATTACCAATCACACACAACTCTGTTGAGCTTATGACTGCAATGGCCAATCAGACGCATTCAGATGAGTCATCGCTGAAACAGTGGCGTTTCGTTGTTGAGTGCGCGAGCACGCTGACAGGCTGACTGAATTCAGCTTGCGAATTCTCTCATCATAAACAAGTGCAGATGTATGTATGATGTAAGTAAGCGATTCATTCATCAAACAGCGTATAGACAGTTTTACTGATTACAAGGGGAGTTTTTTTGAAAGTGCTTAATCTCATGCTAGACTGAAATCTGTCATAATGTTCTTTGACAATGTAAATGTTCTTTGCTCGCTTTCTCTGTAATTTATTCGTTGTTTGAATAACTGTGGAAGGTACAGGTAATTCATTACCTCATCCGTGAACATGATTTGTGAATTCCATATATCTCTTAACAGTGAAAACGAAGTCTCCCATCGTCTTCACAGTGTCATCAAGCTTTGCCTTTGTTATTGTTTTGAACATGCTACCTCTAGCGGAGAAAACGTACATATTGTGCCTTTAACTTGTCTGCCATCATGGATGAATTTTTTCACTGAACTTCTTGAAGCCATCTGAGCTCACCGTCTTTGTGTATGGCCACACTATTGTAAGGAAACAGCCCTTGTTTATGTAGCTCCACCAGCCAACGCAATGTAGATTTGCATAGACCCACTATTTCCACAGCTGATCCATCTCTGCATTAGGAACATAAGAGTCATACTGAATGGCAACAGACATAGACAGTGAGACAGAGAAAAGAGACCTACTTATAAATGGCATGTTATAAATAGAATATATTTGGCTTTAAGAGATTTCAACGCATGCCTGGGTGTAGCTGGTATCCCTTTGTTGCGGGCCCTCTCGCTTTCTCCCATTTTGTCCATCCAGGTGCCACAGTTGAACCGATTTCCACCATACACAAAGCCAGTGTCGGGGTTCACCTTGGCCACAATGTTAAAGCCTGAGAAGGTTCAGAATACAATAGATTCAACATTTTCTCAAAGGAATCTTTAAAAAAAAGTCTTAAAGGGGACCTATTATGCAAAAATCACTTTTATAAGGTGTTTGAACACAGTTATGTGGCTGCAGTGTGTGACAACAGCTAGCCTATAATGGTAAAAATCCACCCACTCATTTATGTATAATCTAATAAAATCATGAACAGTCTCTCAGGACGAGCTGCTTCAGATTCTCCCTCTGTGCACGTCACTGAGGGGAATAAGTCCCGCCCATTAGTCCGCCTCCGCCATTAACGTTACTGATTACTGTAGCTGCTGGAGATATACAATGTCAGCGCCAAAGAGGCTTTTCAAGTGTTGTGTTTTGGGATGCACTAACGAACATAGGAGTCTCCATAGACTCCCTCTATCTGAGCCATTGTGGACACTGTGGTTAAGTTTCATTTTCTGAGGAAATATCCCGGAAAAAATCGGTAAAGTCCCCAATACGTGTAGGGATCAATACCAACGCTTCGTGCGTGAACGTCAGCTCCAGACAAAGTAAGTATCGTGCGTTTGTTTTCCAAATTGCCTTTCTGAAAGAGCTTCTTGGCACTCTGTAAGGCTAATTGCTAAAGCTAGCTTTGTCTCTGTCTGTTTTCTCTGGTGCTGTCTTCATGAATGATCGTGAATAGGAATGTGGTGGTTAAAAGTTGCATCTGAAAGCAATGTGAGGCGATCGTTTGAGTTTGTTGAGCTCATAATCACGAGTGGGACTTATAAAGTTTGTGATAGCATGAGACCAGCTATGTTGTTATTTTTATGGTGCTGTGCTCCCTGTCTGTGTTCATAAACACAAATTTATGATGCACAGTATAATCAGATAACTGACTTTGAATCCGAGTAGTTTTCTGTAAAGATAACAGGCTTGTACTAATAGGGGAATGTTTATTTGTAAAGGCTAGCACTGCTAATGCGGGAGCTTAGCTCTTGAAGCTCCGCCCTCTTCTCCGGGAGCAACAGCTCATTTGCATTTAAAGCAACACACTCAATATCAGAGCGTTTAGACTCATACCCTAAAAGCGGTAATTTTAACAAGCTATAAAAATTATTTGTCGGATATTTTGAGCTAAAACTTCACATACACACTCTGGGGACATCAGAGACTTATTTTACATCTTGTAAAAAGGAGCATAATAGGTCCCCTTTAAAAATATTTTAAAAAGGCTTTACCTTCGTCTCTCATGTTGTTGTCAATCTGTGGTCCGGCGTTCCTCTCTCTGAACTCTATACCCTGCATGTGGCGCTCCATGGCCTCATGAATGACCTCATACAGCAGCTGATCCTGTGGCATCAGCAAAACAAAACAATGTAGGTGACATCTGGGTAACAGGGAAACCAAAATTTGCATTCACAATGCATTATATAGACTATTAGAACTACGGTAACACTTTATTTTGATGGTCCCTTTTGAACATTCTGTTGACAATAAGTAATGTTGCACCTACGGGTCAACTAACTCTCATTAGTGTTAGTAGACTGTCTGCTTAATATCTGCCAACTCTTTATTGTGATGGTCTTCAAACAGACATTCTACTGACTATAAGTAACTTTGCAAATACATGTCAGCTTATTCTAACCCTAACCCTACCAGTCTGCTAATACTCTACTAACATTCTAATCAGAGTTAGTAGATATGTAGGTGCAATGTTATTTATAGTCAACAGAATGAGTTAAACGGACCATCAAAATAAAGTGAAACCATAACTACGATCAGGGGTCGACCGATTATCAACCTGGCCGATTATCGGCGCTGACATCAAGCATTTTTATGGTTATAGGTATCGGTCATTTTCAAAACTGATTTGCCGATTAAATAAATTAAAAGCATTTAAAGAAAGTTTTTGTCGGAGCCCTTGTCATTATTAATTTTGGCATTCATTTTCATTTTTACACCAGACATATCAGTTCAAAATATCGGTTATTGTCTACTTGATCTGTAATAATCGGTATCGGCATCGGCCCTGAAAAACGCATATTGGTCGACCCCTAACTGTGATTGAACATTTAAAAAAATAAAAATAAAATTAATACCTTAGTCAGCAAGAACACAAAATTGATCACGTGACGGAAATGTTCTCTAACATTATGAATGTCTTATTTCAAATCAATGTTGTTCTTTTTAACTTTCTATTCATCAAAGTATGCTCAAAAAGGTTTCCACAGAAATATTAAGCAGCACAACTGTTTTCAAAATTGATAATGACAAAAAATGTTTCTTGAGCATCAAATCAGAATTATAATTATTTCTGAAGGATCATGTGATACTCAAGACTAGAGTAATAGCAGCTGAAAATGTAGCATTTTATGTAGCATTACGTTATTTTGGTAACACTTTACAATAAGGTGTCATTTGTTAACATTAGTTCATGTATTAACATGAACAAACAATGAACAATACATTTATTACACTATTTATTAATCTTTGTTAATGTTAGTTAATAAAAATACAGTCGATCATTGTTTGTTCATGTTAGTTCACAGTCCATTAACTAATGTTAACAAACACAACTTGTGATTTTAATAATGCATCAGTAAATGCTATAATAAACATTAACTAAAATTAATAAATGCTGTAGAAGTATTGTTCATTCTTAGTTCATGTTAACTAATGTACCTTATTGTAAAGTGTTACCGTTATTTTTAATTGTAGCAATATTTCACAAATGTTACTGTATTATATATTTGGTTAAAAAAATGTAACCTTGGTGTAATGTTCTTCAAAAACATTAAAAAAATCTGACAGACTCCAAACCTTTTAACAGTAATGTATATTAATTAGTGCTGTCAATCGAAAATTAACGAATTAATCGCATTTTTCTAAAATTAATCGCGATTAATCGCAATTAATTCCAACTAACATTAAAGTTTTTAAATATACTTTTATATTGCAATAATTACGCATTCAATCTTCAAATGTACAATGTACAAACAACATAAAGACAGTATATTTTTAATATTTCTTTAATGGCATCTTTTTTATGATTGTAGGCCAGCATCACTTATATCAGTACTACTGATGTCTCTATAAAATAGTTTTTTCCCCTGAATATTTAACCATTGACTGTAGCCAGTCAGCATTACAGTATAATTTAACAGATAACAGATCTATAAATTTTAACATTTATTAGACTTAACTTCTAATTTAAGTGAACTTAAAACAATCATCACATGAACCTATCATAATAAATTACATATTTAGCTACTTGTGCCCTTCAGCAGAAATATACAGAAAATGAATACTTACCGAACACTAAATTCTAAATTAAATATAGATGAACCCCTTAAAGCTATAAAAGTTTTTGATTTCCTCTTTTTTTCTTTGGTTCTTGGATTAATAGGCATCATAGCAGCTGGTTATTAGCTTATTTGCCTGCTATAGCTTTAAAAGCTGCTGCTGCTGAACGTGACGAGGATCTGACATGCGTCTTATTTTCTCACAAATCTCTTTACCTTTTCTGACCCACTTCAAGTCTTAAAAGTCTCTACTAATGAGCGGACGAGCTGAATCGGGTGTTTTAGATGAGGGAGACAGTGCTGGGGTGCCTCAGGACAGTTTTTAAAACCATTTCAGAGACATGTTCTTAAATGTGACGCATATATAACATATTGCATGCATGCACGCAGTTTTAAGGCAGCTTTAATCGCCTTTTTGGTAACTTCATGCCTTAACTGACGGCATAACAAGGACATTGCATGCACGTAGTTTCTTTTGCTGTTTGATATGAAATGATACAGGCTACTGCCTGCGCCGGCACCTTTGTGCGTGTATTTGAAGAGCGCGCGCTACGAGCACAGTATCTTTTCCGCGCTCGTTTGACTCAAGCCTGGCGCGGAGGCAAAGTTAGAGCGCGTCTGAAACGTCTCCCATTTGATGTGGTCATAAATACGTTCTGCATCTAAATCAACGCAATCCTTTTCAAGAAAAAAGAGGCAGAGGCAGCAGTTGCGAATGGGGTGGCCAACCCTAGCCCCGCCCCTGCGTTAATTGCGTTAAATATTTTTAACGCGTTAATCAGAAAAAATTAATCGCATGCGTTAACGCGCTAATTTTGACACCACTAATATTAATATTTATAATAGGTCTTAATATCTTAGGCAGTTTTGGACATCTGCAACAAAAATTAAATTTACTTTGTTTTAAGGATAAATGTGTGTATGCGTGTGTGTATATATATATATATACACACACGCACACACACACACACACACCTTAAAATAAAGTCAATTTAATTTTGTTGCAGATGTCATGAATGAATGAATGAATAAATATATAAATAAATAAATAAATAAATAAATAGTGGAAAACAATACTGATGGAAGACATAAATACTGATTGAGAAAATAATTTTTTAGTGGTGTGCTCACCACAGTGCCAGCTGTCAGGGGTTTAGAGTCATCTGTGGGATACATCCTGGACACAGGGCATTGGAGGATGTCAGTGCCGTTGGGGACCATAGTACAGTAGTCCTGAATGCACTGCAGCCACCACCAAACCGCATCACGGCAATTAAAACGGGCCCCTACACCCTCTCCCAGCAAGTTAGGAATCAATCCATGTCTCATTGTGCAAGCAAAGGCCAGGATGATGTTCCTGTAAAGCAGGATGAAGAGGCAAGAAAAGAACTGAGAGGGAGAAATCTCATCTCTAGACTCTCAAGAATAAAATGATTTGATCTGTTTCTCAAATCTAAGGTCATCCATAGAGGGGGAAAATGATGCATCACAAATTATTCTCAAATGATTCTGGATGGATTGAGATTGATATTTTAAACTAATAAATTAATCATATGCTGAATTTACATTTAAACTTTCAAAAATAAAATAAAATAAAATAAAAATCTGCACTGTTGCTGAAAAACTGATATGCTTTGAGAATCATTTCTGAATATGATAGCAATTCCCTGAATCAAAATCAAACTGAAATGTGGCAAAGATTCTTACGCCTATTGGTCTCGGGTAATTATTGTATTAATGAACTGAATTGATATGAGTACCTGGCCTCCAAGTGACGGCCTGTGACCAGCATTAGTCCTCGCAGGGCGATGAATGTGTCCCTTCCCCAACAACGGAAGATTCCAGCGGAGAAATGAGGTAGGCCTGTGGTATGAGGAAATCATCAAGACCAAGAATAATAATAGATCACTGTACCAGGTCATTGTTAAGTTTAATCCTACAATCCTTTGTTAGCAGCCCAGATACTTTGGCTATTTGGCTAGCAACACTTAACAATTAATTTACTGTACTCTAACGATTTTATTCTGACATATTTAGAGTTTTCTGTGGGTTACTCTGGAGTCACCTGCAGCCATGGAAACACAGCACTGCTCCTTCTGCTTTGTGATCTCATTGACACGGTAAGGCACATCACTCAGGGCTGGTGAGAGAGGTGGAAGAGCTGGAAAACGTCCAACAGCACACATTTGTACCGATCCCAGAGCCAACAGCTTCACAAAAGATGAGCCATTCTGCACAAAACTAACACACACACACACACGCACACAATAACACACACACACACACACACACACACAAACACAAACACAAACACACAATAAGGGTAATCCTATAACAGCCCACAGAAACCTCTTAAATTATAGAAACGTAAGCATACTTTCAATCATGATAACTCTTACAATAGATTTTAACAGAATTTTATTGAAAAGAATGGAGTGTAGGTAGGACTGATCTTGGCGGACTTAGTACATATCTATGCCATGCTGCTGGCATGAGTGAAGGCTTACTGCTGAAACATGCTAATAATTAGAGGGATTAGGATTTGTTCTGCTTCTGCAAATTAAAGGAGATAGAACCCAGTAGCAGATATAGACAGGTGGTGCTGGGGAGGAGGAGGGCTAAAGAAAATTCACATGGCACACTGTGCTGAGATGGACCAGGTTCTGAGTAATTAAAAAAGAGAACCAATTAGCTACTCAAAAGAGTTATGAGAGAAAATAACTTTTTTTGGAAGATGGATTCATAGAAATAATCATAGAACCCAACAAAAGTTGATGACAGCCCTATTAAAAATATATATTTAAAATATGTTTATTTCATATTAAGTATAGTTCAAATATATTAACATATTTACTGACTTATTGCTTGAGTCTTACTGATATAAAAATTAGAAATAAACTTTATTTGGAGTATCACTTGGGCACAATGCACATTTCTTAATATTAAGCCTAAAATGTGTTTTAATGTCACTACTGATGAGGACTGTATGATTTTTGAATAATATCGCTCTTTAAATGCAATATATTTAAAGTGTACCTAAAGTATACTTGCAATACTTCCACTTTAGCGCAATCTAATATACTTCAGTAGTTGGACTTCAGCATACTTCCGCACAATTAAAGTGCATTAAGTACAAAATTAGTTGCTCCAATTTAGCAGACTTTAAGTATACCAGCTTAGTATAATAAAAGTACAACTGCAGTACAAAGTACAATATTTTTATTAAGTACATAAATATGTAAATGTATTTGCGGTATACTTAGCAAAATAAATATATGCATTTAGAATACATTTTAGTATATTTATTTTTCACTAGGGGGGATAGGACAGAATAGACACAAACACTAGGATGATCTGTCTCAGTCTTCTTGAGACACTGACCTTGACATCTGTTTGAAGGCCACATCAAGTGCAGAAGTGTAGGCCCCAACCAGGATGGCATCAAAGTAACAGGGGATGAGGTAGCGAGGGATGTGCTTCAGGTAAGCAAACATAGCCTGGAACCACTGACCCACCTAAGGACATGTTAGTGACAAATTTAACTACTGGACTTAAGAACAGCTAACACCCTGAGATGATCAGATACTGTACATACAGTATTTATTTTGATGACTTGACTCATTTACCTCAGCTAGTGTGCCCCCACGTGATATCAGTCTATTGCTCACGTAGTCAATCATCCAATCCCCTTGCCTTAGGTTGTCACAGAACGGGTGGCCGAGATCATTTTTGGGTCGAATGTCTGCCATCACTGACAACAGACCTGTGATAATGAAATTACAACATTTTTTGCCAGTTATTGTGATTTCTATAAGACACCTGGAAAGCATTTAACGGCACAAAATACAAACCTAATGTATATTCTCCTGTGAAAAAGACAAGTTTCATCTGTACCTTGCAGACCACCATATTTGAGTGGCTTCCAGCCAGGGATGTTATAGCATCCCCCTCCGTCTTCCTTCTCCTCTGCATCACAGCGAAACAGTAGAATGTTCATATCAGCCAGAGTCATCTTAGACATAATCCTGGTTTGGAGAAGAAACACGAAAAAGCATCTTCAGAACTCATAAGTGTTAAGTTCTCTGTACACAGAGAGAAAATCTATAGATCAAGGCTATAAGGCTGCAGTAGCTCTTAAGCACAACAAAAACAGGATCGGGATGTTCATTAGCTTCAGTGGAAATGTGCAGAAATGTGGATGAAATGTGAACTCACTGTCTCAGCGGGCTCTTCAGTATGTCGGGTATATTTGCATCAGGCAGACTTCCTGCTTTATACAGCGGATTGAACTGAATGAGATGGTGCCTTAACACACCAACCAGCTCCTGAGATTTGGGGTCCAGACTCACCCTGAGAAAGAAAGACACTTTACCTTTTTAACTTATTTAAAAAACACTACTGTTCAAAATTTTGTGGCTAGTAAGATTTTTTTTTTTTTTTTAGAAATTAATACTTTCAGTCAGAGAAGAAACATAAAATTGACCACAAGTGACAGTAAAGGATTTATAATATTACAAAAATTCTCTTTCAAATGCCAAATGCTTTTCTTTTAAAATTTCTATTAATCAAATATCCTGAAAAAATGTAACACTATTTCAACAAAAATATTAAGCAGGACAACTGTTTTCAACATTGATAATAATAAGAAATATTTCTTGAGCACCAGATTAACATATTAAAATAAATTTGGAAGAATCATGTGACACTGAAGACTGGAGTAATGATGCTGAAAATTCAGCTTTGCCAACACAAGAATAAATTACATTTTAAAATATATTCAAATAGAGTTGTATTAAATTGTAATAATATTTTACAATAGTATTGTTTTTACTGTTTTGATCAAATAAATACAGCCTTGGGGAGCATAAGAAACTTCTTTCAAAAATATCTTACCAAACCCACACTTTTAATTGTTGTTGGTGATGTCAAAGATTGTGTATCCATTTAAAATCCATTTTAGCAAGGCAACTATCCAATAGCATTTAATGTCAAACCCTGTGTAAAAAAGTCAGTTGTCCTCTTTAGCCTATTACATTTAATTTGTATATTGTCAGGCCTATGCAGTTCATGTTAATATACAGTAAATACATTTCAAACTAAAGTTTTAATGACATTTTTGTTGCTTTTTGTAAAAATGTTAGTACAATGTTGGATCACTTCTTCATTGCAAAATCTAGGTAAAATCCTGCTTCGGTTGGAGCTTTTGTAGTCTAACCTGAAAGCAATAACGCTTCCAGGTGTCAGCTGCTCAAACACGATCTCCTGCACATATTCACTGCGCCCTCGAGACGTCACCCCAGCCTGCCGCACCACCTTACTGTCCTTCAGCTGAGAAAAGACAGACGCAAACAAAGGAACCTCTGAGACCAAAAGATAAGATTGACTCGTGCGGTGTTGACAGTAAAGGCAATCAAAAGGCCATGCAAGTCCGGACGGCAGACATTTACAACCAGGCAGGAAAGG